>JADBJO010008528.1:7500-17500 GCA_016801955.1 Conus betulinus
TGTGTGTGTGTGTGTGTGTGTGTTATTGTTGTTGTTGTTTGTCGCCATTGTCATTTTGTTGTTGTTGTTGTTGTTGTCTTTCAACCGATAGTCTCTTCGTCTTCCATTCAAAGCAGATCAATGTTGTTGTCTGTCAGGACTGTGTGTCTTCCATTCAAAGCAGATCAATGTTGTCTGTCAGGGCTGGTGTCTTCCATTCAAAGCAGATCAATGTCGTTGTCTTTCAGGACTGGTTGTCCACAAGAATTTTTTTTGATAACTTCCGTTTGTTCACTTTAATTCTGTATTTCTTTATGCATTTATGCCTGGGTTTTTTCCCCTGTTCCTTTTCTATTTTTTCTTCTTTTTCTTTGTTTGAAAAAAAGTTTCCTTTTGAAATCCAGAGAGTACAAATCAGACACAATGATCACAGATACAGATGCGTTGTCGATTCAGTACAACGAAATGATTGGACATAATTCATAACCAAGTAATCACAGTTATTTGCACCTCAACTCACAAACATTTATAAACAAAATAGTGACAAACAAAATCGTATTCATATTCTATTAATTATAACAAAGTGATTAGACATAATTCATTAACAAGTTGTTTGCACACCAAGTCACACAAGAGTTATTTTAAATCACTGCAAGGTTTAGGGAGAGAAATCAGAAAGGCATAAGTAACAAAAACAAACAAACAAACAAACAAGAAGAACACACAAAAAGCCCACAGCTGGTCGCTGTCATAGCCTTTATATACAATTGATGATTTGTGTTTTACTCTAATAACGTCAAGTATGGAATCCATTGTGCCGCAAAATGTCCATGGGACATTTAAAAGAGCAGCATACTTTTCTGTTTCATGTATGGCTTTCAAAAATACAATAAAGATTTGAATTGATGGTAAGCTTTTTTTTTTCATATTTACAATTATAAATATAAAATTTGGCGAGCAGCAGGATTAGGTCAAACGTTCTATCAGATTTAAAGTTAGAATCACAACCAAACAGAACAATATTTTCATCAAGCAACAGTTGTATAATTTTGCATTTTCTGTTTACCACATTTTGAAACTCATGCCAGAGGTTTTGTACATACTGGCAGTGCAGAATATATGTTGAATATTTTCTTTTTCTCTCTCACACAGAAAGAACATTTTTCTGACTCTTCAGTTCCCATGTTTTGCAAAATAACATTGGTCTTCTGCTAATAATTCTCATTTGAAACCATTTCAGTTTAATGTCTTTTATCTGTCGGACTTTGTGAAAAATTTTACTTCATATAACTTCCTTCTGTAGTCTTCCATTCCATTCATTGCAAAAAAACCTGGTTCTGTTGGATCTTGATTTAATAAATCGTAATAATGTAAAGCTCCTCTTAAAAGTGGACAGATTTCATTTATGGCTGGATTTATCTATCCATTTCATTTTGTCTGTTTTCAAGTACAGCATAAGTAGAAATGTAATCTGAGTTTGATTTTCCAGGATTTTTACATTATCGCCGAAGCATGAGCCTAAACACCAGCAATACACGTCAATCGTTGAGAAAGACTACAAAGCCTTAAGAGTTATGTCATGGGTAAACAAATGGAGATTGCCGCGCGCGTTCTGTCGCTATAAATAGAACATCCTGAACACGTCACAAGGGCCGCCCGGCCTGTAACTACGCGGACGGAGAGCACTCCACTCGGTCACGTGACAGCTGGCGTTAGCATACTGCAGGAAAAACAAATAGTTGGACAGAACACTAATAATCATAGAAGAGTGACGTAAAATTACACACACACACACACACACACACACACACACACACACACACACACACACATGGGCGCGCGTGCACACACACACACACACACACACACACACACACACACACACACACACACACACGTGCGCGCGCGCGCGCGCGCGCACACACACACACACACACACACACACACAGTGTTTACCTTTAGCACACACACACACACACACACGCGCGCGCGCGCGCGCGCGTGCACACAAACACAAAAAGAGAGAGAGAGAGAGAGTGTGTGTGTGTGTGTGTGTGTGTGTGTGTGTGTGTGTGTGTGTGTGTAATCAAGTGGTGCAAGGAACAAATAATGTACACCATTCTGTTCTGACTTAGCGAATATTTCATTAATAGCAGGAGTGAGGCCTAGGGACAAGCGGATCTGTTGACTGCATCCGGATCGCAAGGCGGATCCATTATTTTTATTATTATGGGGAGTACTTGTACAGCGTCTGTCTCCGGTTTGAGACCAAGCCCAAGCGCTGTTCAGTCTACGCTCTCGCTGACACAGCGGGCTGCCTACCTGGGCAATGCCGACCGAAGAGCTGCCTGCTAGCGCTACGTTCTGTCGTTTCCCGTGTCATTCACCTTCTCGCTCATTCTTTCGATTTTTCACGGAGGGAGTATGCTACGTATTTTCCAGCGGCAAAACTGGCCTTCTCTTCCGGGATTTTGCGTGTTTGCGTGCTAAGGCCAATAGGCTATGCCGCTAAGGCCAATAGGCCATGCCGCTAAGGCCAGTAGGCCATGCCGCTAAGGCCAATAGGCCATGCCGCTAAGGCCAGTAGGCTATGCCGCTAAGGTCAATAGGCTATGCCGCTAAGGCCAATAGGCCATGGGAAATTTAACTACCCCCCCCCCCCCCTTCTTTTAATGGAATGAAATTGGTTTCAATAAGAAGACCTTCACTGTTTAGCAAATATGACGTGCGCCAGAAATAGCACGACTTGCCCTGTCTCAACAGACAGATAAAATTAGCTGTGACATCTAAATTGAATACTGAAATTATGTTCAAGCAATGGTGCCAATCCGATTGTTGCAGATCCGTAGTGCAGATCTGTGATAAAGATCCGTGCTTTACATCTTCGTTGGTGATCTGTGGTGCAGATCTGTCGTGCAGGTCCCTGTTGCAGATCCGGATCGGTGAACTGTCCCTGTCGATCATTTCTTCTTGTCAGGGATCGTCTCAGAAAGGTTATGTGCCCTTCTGTTAATGCCTCAAAGATAGCCGTTGTAATTATCTGCGTGAGCCCCCTTGTTGAGGACACGACTCTAGTGTGTTACAGGACACGTGGCACTGAAAAAGGTGGAGTTAAAACGTGTGCAGACATATATTGTTAGATAACCGCCCTTTTGAAAGGGATCAGCTTACAGAGAGGATCATAGGACAAAGATTGCTGCGCTGGTGTACTGGAAACTCTGCTCATCTATGCCAATGACTTGTGTATCTCCCATGATCGCTGTCAGTGCAGCATTCAACACGACGAACAATTCTTTCTTTTTGAAGAGGCTGGAAGTCATTTTTTGCATTCAGCACGATGGACAATTCTTTCCTTTTGAAGAGGCTGAAAGTCATTTTTAGCATTCAACACGATGGACAATTCTTCTCTTTTGAAGAGGCTGGAAGAGAGTTTTAGCATTCAACACGATTGACAATTCTTTCATTTTGAAGATGCTGGAAGTCATTTTTGGCTCTCAGGGCCAAGTTTTTGGCTGGTTTGTGTCATACGTCACTGCTTGTAATCAGTCAGTTGTCATTGACGGTGGCTTGGCGGCCAAAAGTCTCCGCATGTATGGTGTGTTCCCCATGACTCTGTATTTGGACCTGTGTTGTTCACATTTTATTCTCACCCTTTGTCTGACATTATTTCGGCACACGCTTGTGATTTTCATAAGTATCTAGACGACACTGAGTTATAAACAATGTGTCAAAAAGTGCACCACTTGATGAATTTTGTGATGTCCGGTTTAGTATTAAGCTATGCATTGACGATCAGCAACAAGCTCAAGCCGAAAAAACAGAAAAACATTCTGGCGCTCTCTTACGAAACAAGCCGTCAGGCAGTCGGTTAGTAACACTGGTGGCGATGATATTAGTTCTAAACCGATCGTCAAAGATATTATTATAAGTAATAATAATGATAATAATGATGATGATGATGATGATGATGATAATAATAATAATAATAATAATAATAATAATAATGATGATGATGATGATGATGATGATGATGATGATGATGATGATGATGATATAAGACTCAAACAAGTAAAACGCGGGAACGCCGTTGTGTGCAGCAAATTTTCGGTTTATTACAAACCTTCTTCAAGCTAAAAGGTTGGTCAATAATAATAATAATAATAATAGTAACAATGATGATGATGATGATGATGATAATGATATGATAACATCTATAACGCGCCTTGCCAAAACCTCTAGGCGCTGACAATCCACACTTTCGTGTTCGCAACGGGCTGCCTACCTGGGTTGTACCGACAGAAGAGCTGTCTACCGGTCATTTCCCGTGTCATCCAGTCACTATGGTTCACTCCGTTTCCTTACTTCCTTCATTCTTTCCATTTCTTACGCGGGGTGAATGCTATACGTAGCGTGTCATCCATACCAACGGCCAAACTGGTCTTACTTTCTGAAAGCTGGTGATGGAATTTGACGTGTGTGGAAGATGTTGCGCGATGTAGAAGTCCAATTTGACCAGACACTTTCAGTGGAGGATGAGGCGAGCAGCGTGTATCTGGCATCGTTCTCAGACCTGCAGCGCGTTGTCTCCATCAAGACTTTGTCCATTCACTCACCGATTCTCCGCTGGATTGTGGTGATCTGGAACTGTATGGCTTACCAGCAGAACAAATTCCCCGGCTCCTCCACAGCGCAGCGTGACTCGTCCTTAATAAAAGAACACGATGGTTTACCAGCAGAACAAATTCCCCGGCTCCTCCACAGCGCAGCGTGACTCGTCCTTAATAAAAGAACACGATGGTTTACCAGCAGAACAAATTCCCCGGCTCCTCCACAGCGCAGCGTGGCTCGTCCTTAATAAAACAACACGATGGTTTACCAGCAGAACCAATTCCCCGGCTCCTCCACAGCGCAGCGTGACTCGTCCTTAATAAAACAACACGATGGTTTACCAGCAGAACTAATTCCCCGGCTCCTCCACAGCGCAGCGTGGCTCGTCCTTAATAAAACAACACGATGGTTTACCAGCAGAACAAATTCCCCGGCTCCTCCACAGCGCAGCGTGACTCGTCCTTAACGATGGTTTACAAGCAGAACAAATTCCCCGGCTCCTGCACAGCGCAGCGTGGCTCGTCCTTAATAAAAGAACACGATGGTTTACCAGCAGAACGAATTCCCCGGCTCCTCCACAGCGCAGCGTGACTCGTCCTTCATGAAAGAACACGAGATCACAAGACGGCACTACAGGGGAAGTTTCACTGGCTGCCGCTTCGCTGTCGTCCTCACTGTCATGGTTCTCCTCCACCGTGCCTGCCTTCTACGCTCTGTGTGCAAACCAGGCATCACGCACTCTCTGCTGGTCTGGTCAGGAATTGTGCAAACCAGGCATCACGCACTCTCTGCTGGTCTGGTCAGGAACTGTGCAAACCAGGCATCACGCACACTCTCTGCTGGTCTGGTCAGGAACTGTGCAAACCAGGCATCACGCACTCTCTGCTGGTCTGGTCAGGAATTGTGCAAACCAGGCATCACGCACTCTCTGCTGGTCTGGTCAGGAACTGTGCAAACCAGGCATCACGCACTCTCTGCTGGTCTGGTCAGGAACTGTGCAAACCAGGCATCACGCACTCTCTGCTGGTCTGGTTAGGAACTGTGCAAACCAGGCATCACGCACTCTCTGCTGGTCTGGTCAGGATCTTGCAAACCAGACATCGTGCACTCTCTGCTGGTTTGGTCAGGAACGCATAGATCCGAAACGAAATTTAAAACTGTTTGGGAAGCGTTGATTCAGCTTTATTACCTCTACTGCTTGGAACTCACCCCCCCCCCCCCCCCCCCCCACCCCCACCTCCCGCCCTTCCCCCATTTGATGGATTCAGCCTGCCTGCCCTGTTCTCAAAACACAGTTCATGACCTGTGTTTTCAGCCAGGCATTTTGAACTATGGTGTTCCTGCATTAGGTGTTCCCAGTGAGACCTGTTGTAAGTTATTTGTTACATATGTGTTCCCAATGAGACCTGTTGTAAGTTGTTTGTTACATATGTGTTCCCAGTGAGACCTGTTGTAAGTGTTTGTTACATATGTGTTCCCAGTGAGACCTGTTGTAAGTTATTTGTCACATATGTGTTCCCAGTGAGACCTGTTGTAAGTTATTTGTTACATATGTGTTCCCAGTGAGACCTGTTGTAAGTTATTTGTTACATATGTGTTCCCAGTGAGACCTGTTGTAAGTTATTTGTTATGTATGAATGAATGGTCTGAATGGTGGACGTCAGTGCAGTTAGCAGTTTTCAACAAGAGCTGCGCATAAACAAATACTATTTATCATTATCATCATTATTATTATTATTATCATTATTATTACTACTACTATTATCATTCTTATTATGAGTAGTAGTAGTAGTAGTAGTAGTAGTAGTAGTAGTAGTAGCCTTGTTGTTGTCGTCATCATCATTATCATCGTCGTCGTCATTGTTCTTGTTGTTGTTATAAGCATTATTCGTTATAATTAAGTGTGTGAACGAGAACAATGGATGAACTGGAGAGAGAGAGAGAGAGAGAGAGAGAGAGAGAGAGAGAGAGAGAGAGAGAGAGAGAGAGAGACAGAGAGAGAGAGAGAGAGACAGAGACAGACAACAGACAGACAGACAGACAGACAGAGAGAGAGAGAAGGAAGAGAGAGAGAGAGAGAGAGAGACAGACAGACAGACAGACAGACAGACAGACAGACAGACAGAGAGAGAGAGAGAGAGAGAGAGAGAGAGAGAGAGAGAGCACGGCTGGCATTACACTGAACACTAGAATGAATTGCATCACAAATATCTTGCAAAGGTTATATATGCTGAATGATACGTTTTGAGAGCTTGTCTTCTTCTTCTTCTTCTTCTTCTTCTTCTTCTTCTTCTATAGCATACCGTGAAAAACAAACAGAATACGATAAAAACAAATGAAGACGAACACATAGGTAGGAAGGGGCAGTTACGAGAAAGCAGTATAGCAGAGCGTTGAACTTGACCCACAGTGTAACAGGCAGCCAGCGGAGAGAGAGCCAAGAGAAAGCAGTATAGCAGAGCGTTGAACTTGACCCACAGTGTAACAGGCAGCCAGCGGAGAGAGAGCCAAGAGAAAGCAGTATATAGCAGAGCGTTGAACTTGACCCACAGTGTAACAGGCAGCCAGCGGAGAGAGAGCCAAGAGAAAGCAGTATAGCAGAGCGTTGAACTTGACCCACAGTGTAACAGGCAGCCAGTGGAGAGAGAGCCAAGAGAAAGCAGTATAGCAGAGCGTTGAACTTGACCCACAGTGTAACAGACAGCCAGTGGAGAGAGAGCCAAGAGAAAGCAGTATAGCAGAGCGTTGAACTTGACCCACAGTGTAACAGGCAGCCAGCGGAGAGAGAGCCAGTGAAAAGAGATGCGTGCAGAAACAGGATTCCTTGAAGGACTGAGTCTGTTGGGCACTTCCTGGTTTGTCACGTGGTCTGTCTATGAGCACGGAGAGTCTGACGGGAGATGGTCAAAATCCTACAGTAGCGTCTCATCCGCATGTTGACCATTCATTTGCAGTGAGAATCCAGTTTTATGTGTGTAACACAAGGTGGAGATGGCTAAGGAACAAGCTGCATCCAATGCGTTTAAAGTTACCACACTGTTGGATGTCCCTACCACCTCATGTCTCACAGATAACACAGGGTCATCACGCTGTAGCACCTCTATGGCTGCGATTGAAGGATGAAAACATCAATGTAAAACCAGATCCGGTTCTTCGGCTCAGCTTACGCCATGACAGATCACGTGACTTCTCGGATGGTTTGGCTTCCTGGTGCTGTCACGTCACGTGAGCAAACAGCGTCATGTCACGGGTGACTGGGCGTTTTCTCTGCCGTGATCCAGAGCGGAAGAGGTTGGTCAGGCGTAGCGATGTTGAAGATAACCGCCATTGATGTGTGTGGGGGGGTGGCATTGGGGTGGGGGGGGGGGGGGGGGGGGGGGTTCAAGATTGGTTCACTGCCATCAGTAACGTCACAGTCGGTCGACACTGGTGTCCTCGGACCAGATTTCCTCTGGGCGTTCTTCTTCTTCTTCTTCTTCTTCTTCTTCTTCTTCTTCTTCTTCTTCTTCTTCTTTCTTCTTCTTCTTTCTTCTTCCATTCACGGATATCTCCCTTTGTTCATGCTTTATTGTTGTTGCTGTTGTTATTGCTGTTGTTGTTATTATTGTTGTGTTGTTGTTGTTGTTTGTGGTGGTGATGGTGGCGGTGGTGGTGTGTATGTGTGTGTTGCTTTGCGCGCACGCGTGCATGTGTGTGTGTATGTGTGTGTGTGTGTGTGTGTGTGTGTGTGTGTGTGTGTATGTGTGTGTGTGTGTGTGTGTGTGTGTGTGTGTGTGTGTGTGTGTGTGTGTGTGTGTGTGTGTTCGTGCGTGCGTGCGTGCGTGCAATCAGCTTTGTACATGTATAGCATCTTTTTTCTAAAGTTGTCCATACTCGTAGGCACTGACCTTTATAGATGATACGAACTATTCACGATATCATTTAGAAAAAGGAAAAGAAAAAAAAAAAAAACAAAAAAAAAACATAGGTTTCGTCACGCATTTCATAACAAGATTTAACAGGTTTCAAAACTCATTTGATAACAAGATTTCACAGGTTTCAGAACTCATTTGATGACAAGATTTCACAGGTTTCAGAACTCATTTGATAACAAGATTTCACAGGTTTCGGAACCCTTCAAGCCTGCAGACTCTCTCAACAGACGAGTTTTGCTGATTCCACGATGATTTACACTACAGCAATGACAACGTGTCTGTTGATGACAACACGTCACAGTATTGAGGACACATCAAAGGAATAAGAAACAACTCAAACGGGAGACAACATATCAAGGCAATGACGACACGCCAATAAATGACAAACGTCAGACTACTGAAAGCAGCGACAACACGTCAGAAGATGAACACGTCATAGTGGCGACAACACGTCAGGATATCAACAGTCATAGTGGCGACCACACGTCAGAATATTTGCACGTCATAATGCCGACAACACGTCAGAAGATTAACACGTCATAGTGGCGACCACACCTCAATACTGTGACTTTACTACGTCAAGGTAATGGCACACAATTTCAAACTATCCGCAACAAACCCAATAGCGGGGTACGTACAAGGCGTGCGGCAATACGCTAAGGCAGTATCAAGGCATCAAAATGGCGGCAGTCTGTCCACAAAGGGACAACACGTCAAAGATATAGCCACACATCAGGGTGATAACAAAACGTCGAAGTAGAAACATCACGTGAGAGGAGTGGGAACATGGCAATGCAGAATAAACACGTCAGAGTGCTCAAATCACGTCAAAGTGGTAGCAACACGTCAAAGGGGGAAATAACACCTCACAGTAGCTCATGCCAAAGCAGTGTCAACTGGTCAAGCAGTGACAACTGGTCAAGCAGTGTCAACTGGTCAAGCAGTGACAAAATGTCAAGGAGTAACAATACGTCAGTGTGGTAAGAGCACGTCGAGGTAATGACAACACGTCAAAGTAGTAACAACACGTCAAAGCAGTGACAACACGTCAGAGTAGTAACAACAGCACAACAAAGTAGTAACAACACATCAAAGAAGTAACAACAACAAAGTAGTAATAACACAACAAAGTAGTAACAACACGTCAAGGCAGTAACAACACGTCAAAGTAGTAACAACACAACAAAGTAGGACCAACGCGTCAAAGTAGTAACAACACAACAAAGTAGGACCAACGCGTCAAAGTAGTAACAACACAACAAAGTAGGACCAACACGTCAAAGTAGTAACAATACAACAAAGTAGACCAACGCGTCAAAGTAGTAACAACACAACAAATTAGTAATAGCACGTCAAAGTAGTAGTAACAACACACCAAAGTAGTAACAACGCGTCAAAGTAGGAACAACACAACGAATTAGTAACAAGACGTCAAAGTAGCAACAACACATTAAAGTAGTAAGAAATGTCAAAGTAGTAACAACACATCAAAGTAGTAA
>JADBJO010008528.1:22500-47500 GCA_016801955.1 Conus betulinus
CAGAGAAGCACTGTCCCTACACTTCCATCATTCCCTATCACAGACTTTTCCTGCCTCAGAGAAGCACTGTCCCTACACTTCCATCATTCCCTATCACAGACTTTCCCTGCCTCAGAGAAGCACTGTCCCTACACTTCCATCATTCCCTATCACAGACTTTCCCTGCCTCTGAGAAGCACTGTCCCTACACTTCCATCATTCCCTATCACAGACTTTCCCTGCCTCAGAGAAGCACTGTCCCTACACTTCCATCATTCCCTATCACAGACTTTCCCTGCCTCAGAGAAGCACTGTCCCTACACTTCCATCATTCCCTATCACAGACTTTCCCTGCCTCTGAGAAGCACTGTCCCTACACTTCCATCATTCCCTATCACAGACTTTCCCTGCCTCAGAGAAGCACTGTCCCTACACTTCCATCATTCCCTATCACAGACTTTCCCTGCCTCAGAGAAGCACTGTCCCTACACTTCCATCATTCCCTATCACAGACTTTCCCTGCCTCAGAGAAGCACTGTCCCTACACTTCCATCATTCCCTATCACAGACTTTCCCTGCCTCAGAGAAGCACTGTCCCTACACTTCCATCATTCCCTATCACAGACTTTCCCTGCCTCAGAGAAGCACTGTCCCTACACTTCCATCATTCCCTATCACAGACTTTCCCTGCCTCTGAGAAGCACTGTCCCTACACTTCCATCCATTTCCCTATCACAGACTTTCCCTGCCTCAGAGAAGCACTGTCCCTACACTTCCATCATTCCCTATCACAGACTTTCCCTGCCTCAGAGAAGCACTGTCCCTACACTTCCATCATTCCCTATCACAGACTTTCCCTGCCTCAGAGAAGCACTGTCCCTACACTTCCATCATTCCCTATCACAGACTTTCCCTGCCTCAGAGAAGCACTGTCCCTACACTTCCATCATTCCCTATCACAGACTTTCCCTGCCTCAGAGAAGCACTGTCCCTACACTTCCATCATTCCCTATCACATCACTTTCCCTGCCTCTGAGAAGCACTGTCCCTACACTTCCATCATTCCCTATCACAGACTTTCCCTGCCTCTGAGAAGCACTGTCCCTACACTTCCATCATTCCCTATCACAGACTTTCCCTGCCTCAGAGAAGCACTGTCCCTACACTTCCATCATTCCCTATCACAGACTTTCCCTGCCTCAGAGAAGCACTGTCCCTACACTTCCATCATTCCCTATCACAGACTTTCCCTGCCTCAGAGAAGCACTGTCCCTACACTTCCATCATTCCCTATCACAGACTTTCCCTGCCTCAGAGAAGCACTGTCCCTACACTTCCATCATTCCCTATCACAGACTTTCCCTGCCTCAGAGAAGCACTGTCCCTACACTTCCATCTTTCCCTCCCTATCACAGACTTTCCCTGCCTGCCTCAGAGAAGCACTGTCCCCTACACTTCCATCATTCCCTATCACAGACTTTCCCTGCCTCAGAGAAGCACTGTCCCTACACTTCCATCATTCCCTATCACAGACTTTCCCTGCCTCAGAGAAGCACTGTCCCTACACTTCCATCATTCCCTATCACAGACTTTCCCTGCCTCAGAGAAGCACTGTCCCTACACTTCCATCATTTCCCTATCACAGACTTTCCCTGCCTCTGAGAAGCACTGTCCCACACTACACTTCCATCATTCCCTATCACAGACTTCCCCTGCCTCAGAGAAGCACTGTCCCTACACTTCCCTCACTTCCCATTCCCTATCACAGACTTTCCCTGCCTCTGAGAAGCACTGTCCCTACACTTCCATCATTCCCTATCACAGACTTTCCCTGCCTCAGAGAAGCACTGTCCCTACACTTCCATCATTCCCTATCACAGACTTTCCCTGCCTCAGAGAAGCACTGTCCCTACCTCCACATTCCCTATCCATCTCTGAGAAGCACTGTCCCTACACTTCCATCATTCCCTATCACAGACTTCCCTGCCTCAGAGAAGCACTGTCCCTACACTTCCATCATTCCCTATCACAGACTTTCCCTGCCTCTGAGAAGCACTGTCCCCTACACTTCCATCATTCCCTATCACAGACTTTCCCTGCCTCTGAGAAGCACTGTCCCTACACTTCCATCCATCATTCCCTATCACAGACTTCATTCCCTGCCAGAGAAGCACTGTCCCTACACTTCCATCATTCCCTATCACAGACTTTCCCTGCCTCTGAGAAGCACTGTCCCTACACTTCCATCATTCCCTATCACAGACTTTTCCCTGCCTCAGAGAAGCACTGTCCCTACACTTCCATCATTCCCTATCACAGACTTTCCCTGCCTCAGAGAAGCACTGTCCCTACACTTCCATCATTCCCTATCACAGACTTTCCCTGCCTCAGAGAAGCACTGTCCCTACACTTCCATCATTCCCTATCACAGACTTTCCCTGCCTCAGAGAAGCACTGTCCCTACACTTCCATCATTCCCTATCACAGACTTTCCCTGCCTCAGAGAAGCACTGTCCCTACACTTCCATCATTCCCTATCACAGACTTTCTCTGCCTCAGAGAAGCACTGTCCCTACACTTCCATCATTCCCTATCACAGACTTTCCCTGCCCTCAGAGAAGCACTGTCCCTACACTTCCATCATTCCCTATCACAGACTTTCTCTGCCACAGAGAAGCACTGTCCCTACACTTCCATCATTCCCTATCACAGACTTTCCCTGCCTCAGAGAAGCACTGTCCCTACACTTCCATCATTCCCTATCACAGACTTTCTCTGCCAGACAGAGAAGCACTGTCCCTACACTTCCATCACTGTCCCTATCACAGACTTTCCCTTCCCTGCCTCAGAGAAGCACTGTCCCTACACTTCCATCATTCCCTATCACAGACTTTCCCTGCCTCAGAGAAGCACTGTCCCTACACTTCCATCATTCCCTATCACAGACTTTCCCTGCCTCAGAGAAGCACTGTCCCTACACTTCCATCATTCCCTATCACAGACTTTCTCTGCCTCAGAGAAGCACTGTCCCTACACTTCCATCATTCCCTATCACAGACTTTCCCTGCCTCAGAGAAGCACTGTCCCTACACTTCCATCATTCCCTATCACAGACTTTCCCTGCCTCAGAGAAGCACTGTCCCTACACTTCCATCATTCCCTATCACAGACTTTCCCTGCCTCAGAGAAGCACTGTCCCTACACTTCCATCATTCCCTATCACAGACTTTCCCTGCCACAGAGAAGCACTGTCCCTACACTTCCAGCACTGTCCCATCATTCCCTATCACAGACTTTCCCTGCCTCAGAGAAGCACTGTCCCTACACTTCCATCATTCCCTATCACAGACTTTCCCTGCCTCAGAGAAGCACTGTCCCTACACTTCCATCATTCCCTATCACAGACTTTCCCTGCCTCAGAGAAGCACTGTCCCTACACTTCCATCATTCCCTATCACAGACTTTCCCTGCCTCAGAGAAGCACTGTCCCTACACTTCCATCATTCCCTATCACAGACTTTCCCTGCCTCAGAGAAGCACTGTCCCTACACTTCCATCATTCCCTATCACAGACTTTCCCTGCCTCCAGAGAGAAGCACCCTGTCCCTACACTTCCATCATTCCCTATCACAGACTTTCTCTGCCTCAGAGAAGCACTGTCCCTACACTTCCATCATTCCCTATCACAGACTTTCCCTGCCTCAGAGAAGCACTGTCCCTACACTTCCATCATTCCCTATCACAGACTTTCCCTGCCTCAGAGAAGCACTGTCCCTACACTTCCATCATTCCCTATCACAGACTCTGCCACAGAGAAGCACTGTCCCTACACTTCCATCATTCCCTATCACAGACTTTCCCTGCCACAGAGAAGCACTGTCCCTACACTTCCATCATTCCCTATCACAGACTTTCTCTGCCTCAGAGAAGCACTGTCCCTACACTTCCATCATTCCCTATCACAGACTTTCCCTATCAGAGAAGCACTGTCCCTACACTTCCATCATTCCCTATCACAGACTTTCCCTGCCTCAGAGAAGCACTGTCCCTACACTTCCATCATTCCCTATCACAGACTTTCCCTGCCTCAGAGAAGCACTGTCCCCTACACTTCCATCATTCCCTATCACAGACTTTCCTGCCTCAGAGAAGCACTGTCCCTACACTTCCATCATTCCCTA
This sequence comes from Conus betulinus, assembly GCA_016801955.1. Classification (NCBI taxonomy): domain Eukaryota; kingdom Metazoa; phylum Mollusca; class Gastropoda; order Neogastropoda; family Conidae; genus Conus; species Conus betulinus. The sequence continues at coordinate 26,661 of JADBJO010008528.1, forward strand.
TCACAGACTTTCTCTGCCACAGAGAAGCACTGTCCCTACACTTCCATCATTCCCTATCACAGACTTTCCCTGCCTCAGAGAAGCACTGTCCCTACACTTCACAGACTATCACAGACTTTCCCTCCTCAGAGAAGCACTGTCCCTACACTTCCATCATTCCCTATCACAGACTTTCTCTGCCACAGAGAAGCACTGTCCCTACACTTCCATCATTCCCTATCACAGACTTTCTCTGCCACAGAGAAGCACTGTCCCTACACTTCCATCATTCCCTATCACAGACTTTCCCTGCCTCAGAGAAGCACTGTCCCTACACTTCCATCATTCCCTATCACAGACTTTTCTCTGCCTCAGAGAAGCAGAAGCACTGTCCCCCTCCATCATTCCCTATCACAGACTTTCTCTGCCACAGAGAAGCACTGTCCCTACACTTCCATCATTCCCTATCACAGACTTTCCCTGCCTCAGAGAAGCACTGTCCCTACACTTCCATCATTCCCTATCACAGACTTTCCCTGCCTCAGAGAAGCACTGTCCCTACACTTCCATCATTCCCTATCACAGACTTTCCCTGCCTCAGAGAAGCACTGTCCCTACACTTCCATCATTCCCTATCACAGACTTTCCCTGCCACAGAGAAGCACTGTCCCTACACTTCCATCATTTCCCTATCACAGACTTTCTCTGCCACAGAGAAGCACTGTCCCTACACTTCCCATCATTCCCTATCACAGACTTTCCCTGCCTCAGAGAAGCACTGTCCCTACACTTCCATCATTCCCTATCACAGACTTTCTCTGCCACAGAGAAGCACTGTCCCTACACTTCCATCATTCCCTATCACAGACTTTCCCTGCCACAGAGAAGCACTGTCCCTACACTTCCATCATTCCCTATCACAGACTTTCCCTGCCTCAGAGAAGCACTGTCCCTACACTTCCATCATTCCCTATCACAGACTTTCCCTGCCACAGAGAAGCACTGTCCCTACACTTCCATCATTCCCNTGATGTTTTGATGCACATGTTGGGGTTTTTAAGACCAGTTCAGTGGAATGATAATGGGATGCATGAACATGGCTTACTTAGCCAACACTCTTACCATTGTAAAATGAAGAAAGCCATGGTCAATGTCATTGTCTCTCTATCTTCTCTCTCTGCCCCACTCTCCCCCTGTCTGTCTATCTCACTTCACTGTGCAAACTGATCACTGCAAGTTATGATGAGATATAGTATCTCTTGTAGTTGTCTACCCGCTTCCCCTTCCATTCCCCCTGCCACCCACCCCCTCTCCCCTGTCTGTCCCCATCCCTCTCCCAGCAAGGAACAGACAATTCATATCTTCCTCGGATTTGTTGTCGTGGTCTTTTTCAAATAACAACGTCAGGCAATACGTTCATCTCTCATGGTGGCAGATAAGCTTATCCTTCCATGACACCTAGCATTCTCCCATGAATACCATGGAAGGAGCACAGGGGATGAGCCCAGGAAAAAGACCATGCTAAAGGGCACACTACTATGCAGAGAGCAGGAAAGATGGGGCAGAAAAAAATCATGCTACAGGGTTTACCATGGAATGAACAGAGAAGGTGACGCACGCACACACACACACACACACACACACACACACACACACACACACACACACACACACACACACACACACACACACACAGAGAGAGAGAGAGAGAGAGAGAGAGAGAGAGAGAGAGAGAGAGAGGTATTGGTGATGGTTGTAATAGTCCTTATGAACAGGAAGCTACCTTTCTAATAACTTTAACATACAGGACTTGCATCAACGGGGAGCAGGTTCTCATATATCCTCCCTGATCAATATGTAATGGTGTATCTCACCTGCAAAATGTTTACCATGTGCCAGACATTCACTGACAGAACCTTGGTCATCTGACTGAACAATGAGGGTGTTGTACACCGATGGCAAGATGTATCTGCCCAGGTCCCAGTTGAGTGTGGGGTTGTTGGCAGCAATATGGATAGCCTTCTTCACCCCATGCTGAAACCATCTATTGTCACGGTCGAGAACGCTGAAGTTGTCATATTCGAACTGATGTTGCTGGGCGTGTAGGTGGGCGCCTACTGGTGATGATTCCCTTTTGTTTCTGTCAAGCGTCTTCAAAGGTTTCTCCCAGTTTCCCCGACATAGTTCTCTTCACAGTCATGACAGTCTATTCGGTAGATAACTCCAGACTTGTCCAGTTTGTCAGTTTTGTCCTTGGGGGCGACCAGCTGGCTGCAGATGTATTGATAGGTTTGGGATGTATGGAGACGCTGGTTTTCCTGATCTTCCTGCTCAACGCTTCGGTCACACCGCAGACATAGGGGATGGTGACATGTCTTTTACGTCTGGTTTGGTCTTGTTTGGTGGTAGGATGTGGTGTGATCTTCTTACTAACTGGGATGTTCCATGCCCACTTCTCATAGCCCGATGTGGTGAGAATCAGTTTGAGGTGTTCCATTCTTTGGCATCCTGAGTAGAGCAGATGATGTTGGCCCGATGGGTGAGGGTGCGTATCACTCCAACTTTGTGTTCCAGCAGCTGGTGGCATTCAAACTACAGGTACTGGTCTTGTGGGTAGGTTTGTGGTACACACTGGAGAGGCTGTCCTCTGTCCGTGTAATGAGTTTGTATAGCATGGCAATCGAGTTGTTCTCCTTCACCTCATGAGTGATTTGATAGCAGGGTGTTGACTGTTCAAGAGGTTAGTGAAGTCTTCCACCAGCTCCCTCTTGAGGATGGTCATGGTGTCGTCCACATAGCGGCCACGATAGCGTGGAGGAGAATAGTAAGACTCCAGGGCCTCTCCTCAAAGTCCTCCATGAAGAGGTTGGCTACAATGGCGCTTACTGGAGAGCCATGGCCACTCCTGTGGTCTGCTGGTAGAAGTTGCCTTGAAAACGTGAAATAGGTGGTGTTAAGGCAGCAAGCCAGGAGCTCGCAGATGCTGTCCACAGAAAGCGCAGTATGCTGGGGTAGAGTCTCATCAGCCTGGAGTCTTGCTTTGATGATGTGGATGCTTTCTTCGATGGGGACGCTGGGTGAACAATGCCAAAACCTCATATGATACCAGACACTCATCAGGAGAAAGGGTGTAGTCTGCCAGTTTTCTGAACCAAGTCCGCACTGTTGGTGATGTGGTGGTCCATCGTGCCAACCAAAGGAGACAGGATGTTTGCCACAAATCTCATCGTCTCATACATGAGGGAACCTCTGGAAGCGACTATAGGATGGAGAGGGACGTCTTTCTTGTGCACCTTAGGAAGGCCATTGAACTTGTGGACATCAGTGGTTGATGGGTACAGTTTTCTGTAAAGGTCAAAGGAAAGTCTGCCCGCCTCCTTGAGACGTTTGAGCAGATCCTTGAGCTTGGTGGCATACCTGTTGGTGGGGTCTTTCTTGAGAGGCTGGTAGGTTTTCCTGTCATCCAACAGTTGGCAGGCCTTGACATGGTACATGGACTTGGGGATGATGACCATAGACCGACCCTTGTTGGCTGGGAGTATCAAAATCATGTTGTCTTTCCTAAGTCGGGCCAACGCACGCTTCTCCTCAACAGAAATGTTGGGTTTCAGCGGTTGTGCTTGTTTCAGGATGTTGACACATTCTGACCTCAGGTGGGACGCCTCTTCTGTATGCAGGCCTATCAGTCTGCAGGTGGTTTTGATACACGTGATGTAGTCCACAATGGGGAGTTTGTCTGGGGTCACAGCAAAATTGAGTCCCTTTTCCAGCACTCGCTGTTCAGAATCAAAGTTCACATTCCCATAGATTCACAACCCATCTCTTCTTCATGGTTTTGTTTTCCATGACCAGGTATACATATAAATTGTTTTATTCTGGAGGTGGGGCGACAGAGATGGAGAGAAGCACAGGGAATCATCCAGTACTTTTTGTCTTCTTTTTATTCTGTCTCAGCAATGCCCTGTCAATGCCATTAGCCCAGACCATGGATAAACATCTGGACAATTAACAACACAGGCTAAGAGTGGCTCAGCATGGAAGCAAAATTTATCCCAGGTGTGTGTAAGATGGGATACAAATCTGCAACCTCTCAGCTCTTAGTGTGAAATGACAGCCTCTGCAACCTACTTAAAACATCACCATGTCGTAATTCTCTCAGGGGAGGCACTCACCTTACAGTACACTGGACTGAAGTTTATTAAGGTGTATAAAGGCGTCTGCTCTGCGCTGTGTTGAATTGGCTGAAGGCGCACTTGAACAGGACACGAGGTACGTATCCACGTCGTGGTGATTTCTGACAGACACCAGCTGCGTTAGTGTAGTGGAAGACTGTCGACTGGGAGATAGACAGTTTGATTCTCATTTGTAAGCTATCATTATGTGAGTTTTTATTGGACTTTGATATTCATTTGCAACTTATAGGTTACTTTGAATTCTGTGTTATCAGTTTGATTAAGACACAGTGAGTTTGTCATCGTGATTGATTTCCATCACTCACAGATCACCGAATTTTTCCATTGACTTCGATATCCACCAACGACTTACAGATAACTGTGAGTTTTTCATTATAGTTTTTATATCCATCAGCAACTTCCATAGCACCTTCAGTTTTTCAGTATGAGTTTGATATCCACCAGTGACTTACAATTTACTGGCAGCTTTTCATTGTCGCTTTGATGTCCAACAGCAACCTTAGGATCACTGTGAATTTTTTCAGTATGAATTTGAAATCTGCCAGCAACTTTGCGATCACAATGTGTTGTTCATCATGGCTTTGATTTGTATCAGTGTGATGGACCGTTTCCCATCCAGTCACAAATTTTCATGCAACTGTGCTAACTGGAAGGTAGTCGTCCAGAAGCCAGTTGAAAAGTTTATCTGACTGCTACTCACCTGTGCACTGTAAAAAACGGGTGAGTTGAACTGGTTAGGCAGTCCCTGCAGTGATTCCGGCAACGCATCTGTCCAGAAGGCTGAAGAGGGACTCGAGCTGTTTTTGTGGCAGTCAGGTAATTATCATTCAATATTTATTTGTTAGCAAACCGAAAGCGTATTCCCGTTTAGGAGTGACTGAAACTTCCTCAGCGCACTTGTGAAGGATTTGTATTTTTGTTGTGTTCTGTTATCCTATGACTTGATAGGGTAACAAAACGAAATGTTGTCGGAAAACATGAATAGATGAAGTGAGTGTTAAAGGAAGTGGTCTTCAGAAAAAAAAAAGATTTTGTTTATTCTGTGACTTAATTAGTTATGAACTTCATGATGGAAAAAAGGTTTGATGTGGTTTGGTAGAAGAGGGAAAGTTTTGATGCTATGGATAATAAGCTCCCAGAGTGAGCGACAGAGACTTGATATATATATGTTTTGATTTTGATGTGGATTTAATTCACTCTCGATATGAATATTAAATAGTTGTGTGTTGGTAAATAAGAGTGTGTGGAAATCTTTCCCTACATATATTGAAGTAGTTAATCTTTTGGAAAAAAAAATTTAAAATCTGGTGATTATATGAATTGAAATGAACATTCTTGTCGAAGAAATGAATATTTGTGACATGACAAAAGACATTCATAGTTTGATGAGTAATCATCAATTGTGTGTAATGAATTGTATTCATGGTTATTGAAGAGGGTCTAGGTGGGAATCCTTTCCCCAATTTGGAAAACTAGATTCTGAAAGGTTTATATCGAAATCCTTTCCTGTGTAGTGCTATGATTCTGGAAAAGAGAATGTTGTAGTGTTATGATTCCGGAAAAGGGAATGTTGTAGTATTGAAGAAGGAATATGCTCATGTTTGTCCCAAGTTCAGTTGGAATGCGATGTGGCTAATGAATATGAATGTAGTCGTAATTGTAATGAATAGTAGCCATGATAATCAAGGTATTAATCAGTTTCCCCCAGGTAGAAGTGTTCCCTGGACTGAGGGGGACTGGCTGCCACGTTTGAGGGTCAGGGGTCCGTAGCTGTGTCTACCCCCTTGTTCTCTGCCTGCGTCAGTGTTGAGAGGCTGGCCTGAGTGCCGACAAACCCTACCCTACCTGCCACTGCGCCCAGGACCGACTACCCACTGAGCTAGTGGGGCTGGAGACGCTGCTGCTGACAAGCCAGAGCGCCCACTCCAAGTTCTGAACCAGCGACCTGTTGGCTGGGCTGTTGCTGTGTTCTGTGTTCTCTGTGTGTGAGCCACAGCTCCTGTGTGAGACTGTCGCTTTGTCGCCGGCAGAGACGCCATGAGTGTGTTAGTTTTTTTTTTTTTTTTTTTTAGCCACAGCTCTGTGAAGTTATGCAAGTTCTGTCTCAGACTTGATGCTGTAGACGTTGTCATCTTCATCTTCGTCGTTTCATCGTCGTCGTCGCCGCCTTCATCGTCGTTGGAACCAGCAGCGATAATAGATAGCGAATTATATATAGATATATTTTGTGTCGTGCGCCTGTTTGGCGTGTTTGAAGTATTGCTATATTCATGTATAGTTCTGTGTGTACACCTTGCAGTTGGCATGCTGACTTTGATGTGCTTGCATTTATTATGTTTGTCTGATGGCTCGGGCAGCATAAAACAAATAAAAAAAGTGTTGTTCTGTTGCCTGGCTGTCAATGTTCGGGTGATTGGGTGTGTGTATGTGATTTGGAAAAGTCGTGCATGCATCCATAATTTTCTGTGTGTGAGTCAGACAGTCAGACACCTGCAGACACCACCCATTCCATCCGTAATAATCAGAAATCTAAGCACCACTAAGCCTGCGTTTTGATTCTGTCTGACTGTCGTTCTAAGCAGAGGACACAAGGAAACTCTCCCATCACGAACAGACGCTATAGCGTTTTCCGAAGACGCAACGTATCAGTCCGAACGAACGCTATCAAGGTTTCGGCCTTCACCCATTTTTCATGCGGTGTCAGCGTAATTAGTACACGGCAACAAGATATAGATAGTATTGTCAGCATTCCTTCGTTCGCCTGCACAGCGGTTTTGCAGCACACCATCACCCATTCGTCTCAGTGGCTGATTGACCCAGACCAACCCACGTGACTTACTAATCTGCATAGAAACATGGCGTCTCAAACAAGTTTTTCTGCGAATGTGTTGGAGCAAAGTCGAGCCCGTCAGCAACGTTTTAGCATTCCTTAAATGTGTGTGTGTGTGTGTGTGTGTGTGTGTGTGTGTCTGTGTGTGTCTGTGTGTGTGCGCGTGCGTGCGTGATTGTGCGCGCGCGCGTGGCACGCGCGTGTTTTTACACCTAGCTTGTTATTCTATTGACAATTATTTTGCCTTTTGCCTGAATCTCTTTATGTTTGTAAAAAGGTTGGCAGGGGAGAGAGCTGAGAGAGTGACTCTCCGTGGTTTCACATGATGCCTTTGCATAACACAGCTGGTTTCTGGCAGGACCCTGAACAGGAAGAGTGAGGTCAGAGAGGCAGAGAAGTGACGGAGATCAACGGTGAATGATGTTTCGTGTGACGTCAGTCGGCTGTCTCCTGCTGGTCATCGTTTTTCTGAACTTGGTGAGATTGAACATGCGTGTGTGTGTGTGTGTGTGTGTGTGTGTGTGTGTGTGCGCGCGCGCGCGCGTGCGTGCGTGTGCATGCGTGCATGCGTGCGTGTGTGTGTGTGTGTGTGTGCGTGCGTTTCGAGAGGGAAGTCTGGCTAACATTGATGTTCTCAAAACATTCCTTTCAGACATTCTTCTTTAACACTTTAAATTTTCATTTTCAATCAAAAGTCAGTTTCAGCTTTTATCACTTGAAAATCATTTTCAGTCCTATTTTTTTTTTCTTCAGTCTGAGTATCATATCAGTGTAGCTGTGTTGATGGTACTACATGTACTATCAGTGCTTATGAAGACGCTTAACACAGTTTGTCAGCAAAAGAGATATGACAGTAGATAACACAATAGGCCCATAACATAACATCTGGCTAGTAGGATTGGTTATTGTTCGACCCAGTAGTAGAATTTTAGAAAACAAAAAGAGTTCTGACTAGTCTCAACAAAAAAAAACATCAATACGTGTGCATTGATCGAAATTTGTATCTAGTTTAAAGCAGAAAGAGCACACAAAACAAAGTGTGAAGTAACGCACTTTAATGCACGACACAAAACAAGACAAGAAATTTTCGGCAATAAGCCTTCCTCAGCGACAAAACAATGAAAAACAGTACAGACATTAACATGCACAATACTCCCCTTGTGAAGCCAAAGTGGTGAATGAAGTTGAAAGAGGGGCAGTGGGAGAGAGGGTGAGTAGTGTTCGAGGAAGAGCACGAGGAAAGAGGGTAGAGTGAAGCGAGGAGGAGAAAAGGAGAGAGAGAGAGAGAGAGAGAGAGAGAGAGAGAGAGAGAGAGAGAGAGAGAGAGAGAGAGAGAGAGAGAGAGAGAGAGAGAGAGAAGAGAGAGAAAGAGAGAGAGAGAGAGAGAGAGAGAGAGAGAGAAGAGGACAGGGAGGGGGGGGGGAGGGGGGGGGGGGGGGGGGGGTGTGTGATTGTGTGTAGTGGGTGTGTTGCATATGAAAGAAATGAACAAGAGAGAACACAATAAATGAACCAGGAGTTCTTGGGCCGGCCTCTCTTTCTCTTCCCCTGAGGGTTCCAGGTCAGGGCCTGGCGAGTGATGTTGGTCGGTGGTTTCCTCAGGGTGTGTCAATCATCGCCATCTTCTTCTTCTGATCTCTTCTTCTGCTGGCACTTGGTTGGTTCTTTCCCAGAGATCTGTGTTGCTGATGGTAACTGGCCAGTGGATCTTCAGTATTCCGCGTAGGCAGGAATTTATGAACGTTTGCACTTTCTTGATAGTGGTCTTTGTTGTTCGCCATGTCTCTGCCCCATAAAACAGTACAGATTTGACATTGGAGTTGAACAGGCGGATTTTGGTGCAAGGTGAAATGAGGTGAGATCGCCAAATGTTCTTCAGGGCTTGTAAGATGCTCTTGCCTTTCTGATGCGGGTCTTCACGTCTGCATCTGTTCCTCCCTGCTGGTTGATCACGCTCCCAAGGTACGTGAAAGACTTGACCTCCTCTAAGTTGTTGTCCCCCAACTTCACTGCCTCTGTGCTGGAGGCGTTGATCTTCAGTATCTTGGTCTTGTCAGGATGGATGTGAAGGCCGACTTGGGAGGAGTGGGAGGCCAGGCTTGTGGTCTGTTTTGCATCTCTGTTGCCGATTGTGGGAGAGCAGAGCGAGGTCGTCGTCGAAGTCTAAATCGTCCAATTGAGTCCAGAGGGTCCACTGGATGCCGTCCCTCTGTCCATCCGTCGTCCGCCTCATCACCCAGTCGATGGCGAGGAGGAACAGGAACGGCGACAGAAGGCATCCCTGGCGTACGCCGGTCCTTACGTCGAAGCGACGTGTTAACTGGCCTCCATGAACGACCTGACAAGCCATCCCCTCGTACGACTCCTTGATGATTCGTGTCAGTTTGGCTGGGATCCCGTAGTGTCGGAGGAGCTGCCACAGGGTGTCACGGTGGAGACTGTCAAAAGCCTTGCGGAAGTCCACGAAGTTGACGTACAGCGAGGAATTCCACTCCAGGGACTGCTCGACAATGATACGTAGCGTGGCGATCTGGTCGATACAGGATCTGTCCTGCCTGAAGCCCGCCTGGTGGTCCCGGAGCCTGACGTCCACTGCGTCCCTCATCCTCCAACAGGATCCTGTTGAACACTTCCCTGGCACTGATAGTAGTGTGATGCCTCTATAGTTCTCACAGCTGCTGAGGTCTCCCTTCTTTGGTAGCTTGATGATGTGCCATCTTTCCAGTCTGTTGGTATTTCTTCATTTTCCCAGATCTTCTCAAAGAGCGGTAGTAGCATGTCGGCTGTTGTCTCTACGTCCGTCTTGAGGGCTTCTGCAGGAATTCCATCTGGGCCGGCTGCCTTGCCGTTCTTCATCTTCTTGATGGCGCGGATGATCTCGTCTCTTGTTGGTGGATCGCAGTTTATTTCAATGTTGGAGTCTGCTTCAGCGATGTTTGGAGGGTTTTCGGGGGTGCTGGTCTGTTGAGAAGTTCCTCAAAGTGTTCCGCCCATCTCTCAAGCTGTTGTTCCGAGTCTGTGATGGTTTGTCCCTGCTTGTCTTTGACCGGTCGTTCTGGTCTGCAGTACTTGCCTGCAAGCTTCTTGGTTATCATATACAGTTCTTTCATATTACCGTGATAAGCTGCTTCTTCTGCTTCTTCCGCCAGGCTGTCTATATGGTCTCTTTTGTCCTTCTTCAAATTCCTCTTCACTTCCTTGTGGGCCTGTATGTACTCTGCTTGTGTTGCCGCTTTGCTGACTCTTGTGCGGCTCGAGTTGACTGCTTCTTTCTTGAGTCTTCTGGTTTGGATCTTTTGAAGGGTGTCCACTGAGATCCAGTCTTTGTGTTGATTCTTCTTTGGCCCAAGCACTTCCTGGCATGTTTCTGTGAAGGTGTCTTTCGTTCTTTTCCAAAGGTCGTGGGCATCGGTGTCTTCGGTGATAAGCTCCTGTAGTACCTGGAATCTGTTCTTCAGGCTCACGGTGAAAGCTGCCTGAGTTGTTGTTTGTTCTTTCAGTAGGTTCACGTTGTACTTCGCCCTGCCTGTTGTCTGCCTGTCAGTTCTCTTCAGCTTCAGCTTGAGTCTCGCAGTCAGAAGGTGGTGTCTGATGCTGCGTCTGCTCCCCTTCTCACTCGCACGTCTTGAAGAGATCGTCTAAACTTCTTGGTGATACAGAGGTGATCTATTTGGTTTTCGGTGACATGGTCAGGCGATACCCAGGTGGCCTTGTGTATCCTCTTGTGGGCGAAGATGCTGCCTCCGATGACAAGGTTGTTCAGTCCACAGAGGTCGGCGAATTTTTCTCCGTTTTCGTTCATCTCTCCGAGGGCATGTTGTCCCATCACTTCCTCGTAGCCTCTGTTGTCGATCCCACCTTTGCGTTTAAATCCCCCATTAGGATGTTGATGTCTTTGTCCTTAAGCTTGTCTAGGACTGCCTGTAGTCTGTTGTAGAATTGGTCTTTGGATTCTTCGTCATGGTCGTTGGTGGGTGCGTAGCATTGGATCACGTTCATTGATGTTCTTCTTCTTGGTCGTGAAGGTTGCTGTTATAATCCTTGGACCGTGCGCTTCCCACCCAATCAGAGCTTTCTGTGCTGTTCTTGAAAGCATGATTGCTACGCCTTCAGTGTGTGTGCTGCGTTCTCATCTTCGTGTCCTGAGTACAACAAGAGTTCGCCTGTAGCCAGTCTTAATTGACCAGCCTGTAGCCATCTTGTCTCGCTCAGTCCTAGCAGGGTGATGTTGTATCGGCGCATCTCTGCTGACACTTGTGCTACCTTCCCTGCTTCGTACATGGTCTTGACGTTCCATGTACCGATGATGGTGGTCGTCCTGGTCGACATAAGGGTTGTCGGCACTGAAGCTTCCTTCGGCTTTGGCCCCAGCACGTCATACGTCCCGCCGGAGCAGGACCCTCTTCTCCCAGGACTGGGAAAAAAAAAAAAACAACAAAAAAACCAAAAAAAAAAAACGGAGTGGGGGGGAGGAGGGAAGGGTGGGAGGGGAAGGGGGTGGGGAGGAGAAAGAAAGAAGAGACGAAAGAGAGGACCTGTATGAGGGTCCTAAAGGAGAGATACCTGAGAGAAGTGCTACCGGGAGAAGGAGGAAGAGAAGCCTCAGGAGGTCCCGTAGAAGGGTCCTACTAAGGGGGAGACAAGAACAAAAGGGGAGAGACAGGAATGTAGGAGGAAAGTAAAGAGAAGGAACACACAAGAAGGAGCCCTACGGAGAGACGACTGAAAGGGCAAAAAGGACAGAGGAGGGAAGAGAGCGAGAGGGAAAGGGGGTAGGGGGTAGTAGAAGGGGGAGAAAAGGGGGGAGAGGAAAAAAAAAGGGGAAAGAAAGAGAAGAGAAGGGGAGGGGGGCGGGGAAAGAAAGGGGTGAAGGGGGCTAAGGAGGGTAGGATGGAGAGGGAATGTCATTACATTGTTGCTATTGTTGTTGTTGGTGGTGGTGGTGGTGATGCTGGTGTTGTAGTTTTATCACTTGTACTTTTTATACTCCAGGAGAGAGAATATCAAATAAATTATGTGTGTGTAGGTACTACACACAAACTGTCTCTGTGTTTTCTCTTTCCTGTGCCACAAATTTAGAAAATGTAATTTTTTCTCCTGTTTCCGTTCTTAGATTTGTTGAACGATTGCTGCTGCTTTTCTTTCTCAGTTCATCTTCTTGTAAAGAATTTTTTCGTTTTTTTTTTTTCTCTGCTGTGAAGACAAGCATACAGCGTTTCTTTTTTGTAAATGTTGGACAGCTGATTGTCAATCATTATTTCTTTTAATGTCCCAGGTCTGGAGGGTTTTAAGGTGTTTATAGATCACTAGTTTGTATTCTGGGCATAACTTTGTGATGTTGTTAATATTTGCTTTTTTTTTTCAACAGACACCGTTTTTATTGCTTGCCAGGGAGAGTCAGAGCAAATTTATCTGCTTCTAGTAATCCTTTTTCATTTTTTTTCATCTCATCTAAAGAATAATGAAAACTTTGCTCATGGGCTTTTTCTTTGCCAATGGTTCAAAAGGTGAAAATGTAAAAAGAAATATTTTTGTTCTGTGGAGAGAAAGGTATGTTGTTACTTTAAAATTAGTAGTAAACACAGGAGAGGTATCATCTAAAATGGTTAACATGTTTAAAGAAACAAAGAATGTTCACCAGTCACTATCTGCTCTAAGAAACCCACAGGAATAAGGCATCAACAAAACACAGGTACACAACCTTCCGAAAGTTACCCGGACAGAATTCTGTGCCTGAGAAGGATCAATAACACGCAAAGACGCATGTAGGTTTACAAAATACAAATGAAAATAGAACAAACCGAGGCATGCAAAGAATGACTATAGTTTTTTTTCCCTTAAATCTGTGTGGTGTCTGCCTGCACTGTCTTAATGAAGCTTACACCAGGAGAGACGTCAATTACACAAAACAAAGGGATCATGATTTTATATTCCAAAAGGAGACAAACGTAGAAAGTATCCTAACAAGTGGCAGCTGAAAATACTTTTAATCGTGGAATTAAAGGCTTGGGTCAACTTGTACATCTAACACAACAAAGTCCATTTTGCATCATCAACGAGGATCGAACTGGTTTTGTGCCAGGGAGCTGTATCGCAGATTGTATCCAAACTATTTGCGACATTATGTGCTATCTTGATCAAAATGTGGTTTACCAGGTTGATTGATTTCATGAGACCGTGGGAAGACTTTTTATTAAGTCATCTGGTCATACTTGAATACAAACAACCTTTGGTTTGGTTGAGAATTATATAGATAGATCTCCACATTTTTTATACAAATATACATGTGTATATAATTGTAAATGGAAATGTATCTCAAAGCTTTAATACAGAGAGAAGTTGTTGCCAGTGTGACATAATATCTCCTTACCCACTTGTCTCATGTGGTGACTATTTGCTTGCATGATTAGAGAAGATGCTGTTTTAAAAGTATGAATATAGCACGTGTTGAATATAGAAATAACCAATTTTCTGATGATAGTCCTTTGGAAGAAACCAAAGTTTACTGCAGGAATTGCGGTAAAATGAACAAATGATAAAGTTTTTAAAAACCTTTTGGTGGTAGTCAAATCCCTTGGAGTAGGAGAGGAAACTGACGTTTCAAGCCACAGGCCCATTGTCAAAGTGAAGAGAAGAAGACAGTGTAGACAGGAAAGCCCATGTGAGAATTCGGTGAGAATAGTCCTTTGCTTTCAATTATGACAGAAAGTTTCATGAAAGTTTTTATGACACTAAACAATTTGCCTCCTACTCAGGGTTAAGATAAGTTCTGAGAAGACCTATAATGTGTGTTTGGAAAGCAGCCCCCCCCCCACCCCAACAAGCAAGCAAGTAAACAAACAAACAAAAACCACGGTTAGATTTTTAGCTTGCCAGAAACGCGATGGAATCTGTCAAAATTCCAAATCCCAGGACTTTAGTTTACCATTGATCTTTCAAATATCATAGAAAAAAAAACTCAGCATGTATATTTGCGGAAGTAAAGAATCCATCCAAGTCCCAGATGCAAAAGACTGTAATATATCTTGGGGAAATTCTGTTTTGAAAATCAGAACTACTTGACTAAACTAAACTAATCTACTACTTTCCAAGTTCACTGAAGTCTCAGACTTGTCAGGCAAAAATGTTCTTTGCATTTGTATAAGACAACAAAACTGACATAATTAAGAAGAAATATTCTTTACATGATTTTGAAGAATGGGAATTGGTATACCAAATGCTGCTGAAATGTATACAAATGAACTAAAACGTACTTGGAATATGGAGATTTATATTCAAGCCCCCAAATACTCGCAGATACTATGGTCTGTGTGCTCGTATCCAGATTCGCAAGATAATTATGGAGCTAAACGTTTTGAACATTGTGACCTTATCACATTTTGGAGAAATGTTTTCTCTGCCTACTCTAAATTTCATGCAAAGTTGCAAAGTTGAACTAAACTATGAATGCAAGCTATCATCAGAACCCATCTTTTTTAATGGAAGATTCAAAATTGACAATAAAACCTTTTTTCACAAGAAACTGACACACAATTATATTTTTGTGCACAGGATTTGGTTACTATCAACGGCAAATTCTTATTTGAATGTAAGGTACATTTCCAACATACTGCAAGTTATCTGTAAACACAGAATACACACGAATATGAAGACGCATCTTTATGATAATGTTGGTGGATTATTCCACAAGCTGTGAAATGGTTTGTTAGTGTTAATGATGGATCTAGAGAATTTTGCAGCATATTATATATTTGTACTTTGTACATTTGAGATGCTGGGTGCACAGGTGCTATGGTGAAAGAAACCCTATCTAAGAAGGGACACTTTACAGGTAGGACACAGAAGTGTTAGTAGACTGATGGAACAGTGGGAGAATTTAAAACGGCCAGGTTGTTCATAGAGACACAGCACTTTATAATGGATTGTACAGGCTTTGGCAGTCCCAGAGCTACAGTATGACCTGGTTACTGGGAACATCCCTGGGGCACGTGGGTATTGAGATAAAACCTCCGCTTTCTCTGTTGAGCCAGGCGTGACCAGTCACGGGAGCGAAAAGCCTCAGGCGGTCACACCCTTCCAAAAGCAACGGAGCATGTCTGTTTCGATTACACAAACTCAGTTATGAGCAGAGCAGAGCGGTGAGTACTCCCCGAGAAAACTGTTTGGTCTCGCTCACAGTGGGGAGAAGAAAGGTGTTAAGGATGGCCAATCGCTTTGAGTCAGAGAACAGCATAGCGCACCAAACTCTCACCAACTGGACCCAGGAAAGACAAAAAGGCAGATTGTTGCGCACAGGCAATGCAAAAAGAAAGTAATGTCAGCGAAACATGCAACGTCAACGTTGGGCCCTGTCAGTGAGAAGGTGACACAGAAGATCATGAAGGAATACTATTGGCCTGGAAATGTAGACGAGATCAGCTGATTTGTCCACATTATGACACATGCTGAGAGGTACTGGCAAGGAGTGGGTTAGTGAAACAAGACGTGACCCGTCTTAGTAAAGATACCCCATCCAAGGGGACTATAAGTGGAACTAAAATGGTAGGGCAAATAAGCAGATAGTGTGCATGTGCGTTTCAGTCCAGTGGCGTGTGTGTGGCGATACATGTAGCTGGTATCAGGCTGCAGGGAAAAAAAACGAAAGAGAGGAAGAATTGTTTGTAGAAACAGAACGCTTATGCATATACAGCCACATGGATAAGAGCTGGTGGAGATTTGATGTTGGTGTTCACATTTGTTTGCTTTTCTTGGTATGTGAATATTGCTTTTCTTAGTATGTGAATATTCCTTATTTTTCTATTTTCATCCACAAAATAAAATTGCGTGTGTTCTACTGTATAAGCATGCTAAAGAGAGGTTCAGATTAGAGTTGGTTTCAATGAGGGAATTATGAGTTTCAGCTCTTTTAACGCATTTTAGCCACTGCAGGGCATTGTATTCATAGTGGCGGAATTGTCAAATGAGCAAAATATCTCACCAAAGATTCTTTGGTTTTAAACATGAATTTCGAGCATGGTGGAGAAATAGGTAATTGGCCAATTAGCAGTAGCGCCCTCAGCTAGCGTGGATGTTTGAACTGTGTGAGGGAGGTCGAAATTGTAGGATAACTATTTGTCAAATGACAGTAGGCATCAAAGGCGGTGAGGATGCCTCCTGAGCTTGAACCTTTCTGTGATAGTGAAAGGGAGACAAATCATCCATTCAGACCTTGGATCGTCCAGTGGGTGCTAAGGGCTCGGTCAGCTGAAGCTGTTTATTAAACATTTACTCAAACGACAATGACACTGATGTTTAGAGTGACGACGATGAGAACATTGATAATGTGAACAATGACACTGGCGTTTACAGTGACGACGATGAGGAGGACATTGATAATGTGGACATTGATAATGTGGACAATGACACGTGTTCACAGTGACGACGATAACATGAGAACATTGATAATGTGGACAATGACAGTGGTGTTTACAGTGACGACAATGATGAGAACATTGATAATGTGGACAATGACACTGGTGTTCACAGTGATGACGATGAGAACATGATAATAATGTGGACAATGACACTGGTGTTTACAGTGATGGTGACAGTGAGGAGGACATTGATATTGAGGACAATGACACTGGTGTTCACAGTGATGATGATGAGAACATTGATAATGTGGACAAATGACACTGGTGTGTACAGTGATTATGATGAGGACGGCATTGATATTGAGGACAATGACATTGGTGTTTACAGTGTTGATGATGAGAAGGACATTGAAATGTGGAAGGCTAAACAATATAAAGGACTGGTTATATTTTCAGGTTGTGCCTACCAGTGCCTGCCGCGCTGAAGGAACGTACTGTGAAAATGATTTCCAATGCTGTCTAAATGAATGCTGTTGGGGGGGTTGCGGACATCGTGAGTATATAGTTTGTATATCTGCTGGTCTTGTGTAATCTGATTCAGTAGTATACCAAGTAGTTCAGCAGTATAGGAAAGCAACCTAAGTTTTGTATTTTTTTCCACGATTATAATAATATCAAAACATTCTTTACCACTATTACATGCTGTGATGTGTTAGGCACGACATGACATGATACGATGTGATGTGGTGTATTATGTGCATTGTCGGTGTTCCTGTTGGATTGTTCTGTATTGCATAGTGTTGCTTGCATTTCGTTTGTGCTGCAGTGTATTGTATTTCCTTGCTGAATATTTTGGTACAATGTGAAGCAGTGTAAGGGAATACTGTTTAATAGCATAGTGTGAAGCAGCAAGGTGTGATATCGCATGATATGGTATGCTGTGTTCTGGAATGATATAGTGAAACACTAGGGTGTAATATGGATAGTATGATATACTTTGTTGTACGATAGTGTAATGTGAGACAGTATGGTGCAATAAATTGTAAATTATGGTATGTCATATGTGCCATGGGTGTGTTGTTATCTGATGTAATATTATATTGTGTGTTGTGGTACAGATTGAAAAGGTATGAAGTGGAATGATGTCATGTAATACAATTAATGTGTTGCTGGATGATGTGATGTAACATGGTGTGATATGCTGTAATGAGGGATGGCCAGGGGCTGGAATAGCTCAGTTGGTAGAGCGCTGGACTCGTAATCTTGGTGATCCTGGGGTTGTGGGTTCGAATCTCCATCATGCCATTTTAGTACGGGGGGTATTTTTCCCTGGGAGTTAATATTGATTCTCACTCCATTTCCCATAAAGGCCTTTAAATGATACTATAAACCGAGGTTCCGTGCGTGAA
Organism: Conus betulinus; assembly: GCA_016801955.1. Taxonomy (NCBI): domain Eukaryota; kingdom Metazoa; phylum Mollusca; class Gastropoda; order Neogastropoda; family Conidae; genus Conus; species Conus betulinus. The sequence goes on from JADBJO010008528.1 coordinate 44,425, forward strand.
CGCACGCATAACATCTTGCACACACGTCAAATCCCATCACAAACTTTCGGAAGAGCAGGCCAGTTTGGCCGTTGGCATGGATGACGCGTCACACATAGCATGCACCCTGTGTGAGAAATTGAAGGAATGAAGGAAGTAAAGAAATTGTGAGAACAATATTGACTGGATGACACGGGAAACGACTGAGTGAAGCGTAGGCAGCTCTTCAGTCGGCACCACCCAGATAGGCAGCCAGCCGGTTGCGTACACGAGAGTGTGGATTGTCAGCGACTAGAACCTTTGGCAAGGCGCTTTCAAAATGCTAGATTATTATCATCATTATCATTTTTATTACTGTTGTTTTGTTGTTGTTGTTATTGTTGTTGTTGTTGTTACCATTGATATGGTGTGGCGTGTGAGTTGTTGTTCTCATTAATATGGTGTGGTGTGAGGTAGTATTATGTGGTATTATATGGTGTGCTTTGGTTTGTTAGGATGTGGAGGGAGATGGTATGCTGGGATAGAATGATGTGAGATGGTATAATATGGAAATGTGCAGTATAATTTGGTTTGAAATGTGATATGAAATGGTATGATATGGTATTATACGATGATTATATTATGCTGTGTCATGATATAGGTATTGAGTTAGATGGTATCGTGTGTTTTGGGGAGATGTGGTGTGAGATGATATGATGAAATTTGGTGTAAGACTGCGTGCTGTGGTACATATTGGTGTGGTATGGTGTGTTATGATAAAATGTGTAAAAACATAGTGTGCTCTTATGTGGGATGATGCAAAGTGACACTGTATCACATAGCTTGAAATGCAGTGGTGTTGAATGGTACCATGTGGTATGGTATGATGTGGTAGGCTGTGTGGTGTGAGATGGCATGGTATGCAATGGCATGATGTAATATGGTGTAACATAGAAAGCTATGATATGGAATGGTGTGGTATGATATAATGGAGAACGATATAATATGGTGTGGTGTAGTGTAAGATGGTATGATTTGAAGCAGTATGGTCTTATAAGATGTGCTGTGGTATAGTCTTGTATATAACGTGGCATAGTCTGATGTAAGATGGTATCATAATTGTATGGTGTGGTGTGGGCTCGAGTGGTGTGAAATAATTTAATGTAATATCGTATAACATGACATGTTGTGTACAGTTTGAAATAGTATGCCATGACCTGCTTTCTGCTTGTGACCATGGTAACATATCTTTGCTCTCCATACTCGATCTACCAGCAGCGTTTGATACGCTGGACCGTGACATATTGCTTAAGAGACTACAAGTCTCTTTTGGACTGACAGGCAATGTCTTAAAATGGTTTGCATCTTACTTGAGTGACTGGTTCCAGTCTGTTGTTGTACTCAATCATGGTTCAAAACCTGTTCCTCTGAAGTATGGAGTGCTGCAGGGTTCCGTGTTAGGCCCTGTGCTGCTTACAATATACATTCAACCTCTCAGTCAGTCAGCAGATCAGGCAGTGTGATATTATGCATCACATGTTTGCTGACAATGCACAATTGCATCAGTAAGCACTATCCTGTCAGTTTCCCCAATTCCTTGTCACTTTTCAGCGACATTAGAATCTGTCAAAAAATGGATGACTGTAAACAAGCTGAAAATGAATGATGGGAAAACCGAGGTCATTTGGGTTGGAACAGCCAGGCAGCTCAAAGCAGTCCCTGACATACTCCTTTTGTTTCGACCAGTGTAGAGATCGGTTTTGCCAAGTCTGTGTGGAATCTTGGGGTACATCTGGATCGTGTCCTCTCAATGGAGAACGATATAAAGCTACTGTGTAGGACCATCTATCTTGAGCTCCCCAGAATCCGTCGTATCCGTCCTTTTCTTACCATCAATGCAGCCGAAAACCTCATGTCAGCATTTGTTTTGTCCAGACTGGACTATTGCAATTCTTTGTTTGTTGGTCTTTTCAAAAACGCTGCTGGATAAATTACAGAGGCCCGGAATCATGCTGCGCGCATACTTCTCAGAAAACGCAAATTTGACTATGGAAAGCCTCGCTTGAGGAAGCTGTACTGGCTTCCTGTTCGATCCCGCATTAAACACAAAATCGCCATCCTCATTTCGATGCCTCCACGATCTTGCCCCCTCCTACCTTTCAAACCTAGTTAAACTATACACACCATCAAAACCGCTACGCCCCTCGGACGCTGGTCATTTAACCACCACCCGTGTTCGGCTGAAGACATATGGCAAACGTTCCTTTTCTTTCGCTGGCCCCACTGTTTTTAATTCTTTGCTCTCTCTCACTTTTCAATGCAAAATCTCTGAACACTTTTAAGTCAGGCTTGAAGACAATCTTATTCATGCCTATCTTAACGATGATTAATCTTATGCACAGCACTGTTAATCGGCTATTATGTCTTATCCTGAATAATGTGCATGTGTGTGTGTGTGTGTGTGTGTGTGTGTGTGTGTGTGTGTGTGTGTGTGTGTGTGTGTGTGTGTATTGAGTGTTTTGTGTGTGCTGGAGAGAGGGCGGAGAGTTAGGCGAGAAAGAAACAACGTAGGGAAAGAGTGTAGGGGATGATTATGTTTATCTGCATGTATAATTCTATGTTTTAAATGTATGTTGGTCTTATGATGTTATAGTTTATATGTCTTAATCTTTGTTGGTCTTGTGATGTTATAGTTTATATGCCTTAATCTTGTGTGTTTCTTTCTTCTCTTCATTCTTAAACGTCGCTTTTTTTATATTGTAATGGCGCCTGGAGCCTCACGAGGGACAGGCGTCACTTTTTCTTAAATGTATTAAATCATTATGGTATGGTAAGGTTTAATATGGTATGATATAGTGTGCTGTGACGTGGAATAGTGTGGTCAAAAGCTGTATGAAGGAATGTGATATTCTATGGTATTGTGTGGTATTGGATACTATAACGTGAAGCAGTTTTATACAGCCTCTTGAATATGGTATGGTGTAGTATTATGCGATATGTTATAACATGGTATGGATTGGGATGATGTAATGTGTTATAAGATGCTATGGGTTTGGTATAGGCTGGTATGACATGATGCATGGTGTGGTAGAATGTTATATATGAAAAAAAATTAATG
>JADBJO010008528.1:57500-62500 GCA_016801955.1 Conus betulinus
GTGTTGACTGAAGAAGGAACTCTTGATGATTGAAGAAGAAGATACTTTCTAACTGTGAAAAAAAGAACCTGCTGAAAAAAAGAAGTACATGCGGACTGAAAAAGACACTTGTTAAGTGAAAAAGAAGAAGTACATGTTGACTGAATAGGAAGAAGCCCTTCCTGGCTGGCTGAAGAAGAAGTGTTTGCCGACTGAAGGATTACTTGGTGGACTGAAGAAGACGTACTTACTGACTGGGGAAGAAGAAACACTTGATGACTGAAGAAGATATTCTAGTTTGTGAGCGACTGCTACTACTACTACTACTGCTGCTACTACTACTACTACTACTACTACCACTACTACTACTACTACTACTATACTGATGATGATGATGATGATGATGATGATGATGATGATGATGATGATGATAATAATAGTAATAATAGTAATGACGATGATGATGATATTTACAATAATAATGACTACTATGTAATAATAATGATGATAATAATAATAATGATGATAATATAGTAATAATGATGATATAAATAATGATGATGACGATGATGATAATATGACGACAATATTATTAATAATGATAACAATAATAATCATCATAATCATAATAATGATCATAATAAAAGATTTCCAGCTGTCTAATTGTGTGCTGCGTGTGCCACATATGAAAATTTTGTATAGGACTCTAAGCATCGTCGTCGTCATCGTCATCATCATCATCGGTCTTGTCGACATCGTCATTGTCATTGACTCCAGTCTTTTTGTCGCTGACGCCTGTTTAAAAGATATGTATCAAAAGAGGGCATGACAGTGAAAGTGGGAATGGGGGAAGCCTGGTTCAAGGGGAACAAACCATGTAATTTCTATCCTTCATTGTTGCCCCGGTTATTTCCCTTAAACAAGCCCCATCTTAGAATAAGTCAAACCCAGAACCGAGTTGGTGTAGCTTTGTCCTCAGTCAGGTTCTGTTTCTTTAATGGTCATCGGGCATCGTGGTCATCTCCTTGGGACGTGGTAGCCGCCAGGAAAAATCCCTTTTCTTCGTAAATCAGAACAGCATTACCACTGAGTCCCAATGGGATCCAACACCTACTGTGGACGGGGTCTAAGAAGGCAGTGCCCCTGTAGTCCACAGCAAAGACACAGCAGCTGACCATTATTGTGTCCATCGCACCTTGTGGGCGTTGAACTTCTTGAAACAAACAAATTAACAAACAAAACCCCCCCCCCCCCCCCTAAAAAAAAGATCCTCACACACAACAATAATATGTCTGTCTGTCGTCGGTCGGTCGGTTTGGTCTGTCTGTCTGTCTGTCTGTCTGTCTGTCTGTGTCTGTCTGTCTGTCTGTGTCTCTGTCTGTCTCTCTCTCTCTCTCTCTCTCTCTCTCTCTCTCTCTCTCTCTCTCTCTCTCTCTCTCTCTCTCTCTCTCTCTCTCTCTCTCTCTCTGTCCATGTCGCAGACTACTGTTTAAAGAAACATGCAAGTCAAGTAGGGAGTGCATGACAATAAAGGTGGGAATGGAATATGGAAGATTGGTGTGTGTGTGTGTGTGTGTGTGTGTGTGTGTGTGTGTGTGTGTGTGCGCGCGCGCGCGCGCGCGCGCACGCGTGTGTGTGTGCGTGTGCATGTGCGCGTGCGCGTGCGTGTACGTGCATGTCTGCGAGTGTGCGTAAGTGCGTGTTTTGCGTCTGTGAGTCTGAGCGTCTGTGTGTGTGTCTGTGTGCGTGCGTGCATGGACACGCACTCGCTCGCGTGCGCGCGCGCGCGCGCGCGCGCGCGCGCGCGTGTGTGTGTGTGCGCGCGCGCGCGCGCGCGCACGCGCGCCTGTGCACATGGGTGAGTGACTAAGTGTGCAACAGCTGGTGTCCCAGAGTTGGGGAGAGAGAAAGCAGATAGATGCAAGTGAAGGTGAAGGAGGCTGAAGGGAAGATGGTGGGTGCAGTACTGAAAATCTTAAGTGGTTTGGTTTAATGTTTGCTCTGTTTTGACTTTCGTTTGCATGATGTTTTTTTTTCTCCTTGCAGTGAGAGGCTGCTGTTCGTTTTGATCAAGATATGTTGCACATGGGCCTTTTGATGTCCAAGCTTTAAAACAGAAATGACTGTTATATATTTTGGATTTACTATTGACGAAAATTAGTAAGCGTGTCATATCCTTGCTGTTATCCCATACAACGTTTGTATATGAAGATGTATGAGTCCATGTTCTTTATGTTGAGAATTCCCATATTGATGTAATAGGCAGACCTTAGATCTCTTCAGAAGTGAAGTTTAAAATGTGTGGTTAAAGGAAATTAATATGATTTCTTCAGGTGTGTGATTAAGATATGTGTCTGTCCACTCCAAATATAAAATCTTCACAAGCAATCTGATTTATACTGGAGTCAAAACAACAGACTGGAAGAAAGAGGTGAAGAAGAAAACACGCGCACACAATCAGCTGACTATATACATTCACTGAATGGAAATGGAGCGAAATCCAAGAAACCAGCCGGACAGGTCAGCTGCCTTGGTGAAGGGTTGGCATCGCAGACTTGCATGCTGAAAGGCCGTGGGTTCAATTCCTGTCGGAGCATGTATTTATTATTGGGAATGTTTGGCCCTGGTCGGCCCCCAGAGTTATGGGTTTGAACGACAGGACTAGAACCATTATGGTCAAGCTTCATCCACTTCAGTAATGCGTCTGTGATGAAGCTGCTCGAATTCCTGATCAGCACTGCAGGTGTTTCTATTTCACAGGCCTGGTTAAAAGAAGACAGTCTGGTCCTGCGGTAGGTTAACTCCGAGAAGACGGTATGGACCTGCAGTAGGTTAACTCCAAGGAGACATTCTGGTCCTGCAGTAGGTTAACTCCAAGAAGACAGTCTGGTCCTGCGGTAGGTTTACTCCGAGAAGTCGGTCTAGTCCTGAGGTTGAGTAACATCCGGAAGATAGTCTGGACCTGACGTAGATTGACTTCTGGAAGACAGGCTGATCCTGCCCAAGAATGCCCACCACCCCCACGTAATCGCCCCCCCCCCCCCACCCCCAGCCCTCTTACCCTCTCCATCAGGGAGGTCTGGTCGGGTGTTGGCCTATTCTAGATCACCCACGATCCGACCAGTCCCTTACCTTAAAGGGAGAATCAATCAGCGACAGGGTCCAAAATGCCTCCCCCCCTTCCCTCTACCTCCTCTCAACAGGCGAGTTATTCTGGAATAGATACAGCATAGATTCCCCACAACTGGGGAAATGGGAGGGAGAGATTCTTCTGAAACAAGGTCTCCAGATAGCAGTTATTCTGAGGTGGGTACAGAATGCCAACCCCTTCTCCGCTTACCTAAGGAGTCAATCTGGGTTAGGGTCTAGAGTTCCCATTCCCCCAGTCTCCCCCCCCCCCCCCATACACCCGCAATAACTGTTCCATCCACACCTCCACATGACAGTTATTTTTCCTGCCATGGATCTTGAAAAAAAAAAACTTCTCTAGCACATGGGAGTAATTCTGAGACAGGGTTTAGATTAAGCCTTCTACCCAACAGACGAGGACAAACATTTGATGATGGTGATGATGATAATGTTATACTCCTTTTATCCCTAAACTGTTATGTAGATGATAGATCAATTGTTACATTATTTTGGATTGGGGTACAGAGACGTGTACACTATTTTGTAAAAAAAAATGATCTTAAATTTGACGGAATACGCTTTGCCTTAAAACAAAAACAAAAAACAAAACAAAGAGAGAGAGAGAGAGACAGACAGACAGACAGACAGACAGAGAGACAGAGACTGAGACAGAAAGAGAGAATGAGTGAGATGATGTGTTTAACTGCATTGATTGCGACAATAGATCAAATATCAGATCAGAAGGGAATGTCGTGGGTAAAACCAGACCGACTCCAGAGAGTTAATGTTGGACAGGACCAGACTGACTCCTGAGAGTTAATCAATGTGGAGTAAGACCAGACCGACTCCTGAGAGTTAATGTAGGACAGGACTAGATTGACTACTGAGAGTTAATCAATGTGGAGTGAGACCAGACTGACTCCAGAGAGTTAATGTGGGTCAGGACCGGACTGACTCCGAAGAGTTAATTTAGGGCAGGACCAGACTGACCACTGAGAGTTAATGTGGTTCAGGACCAGACTGACTCTGAGGAGTTAATGTCAGGCAGGACCAGACTGACTCCTGAGAGTTAATGTGGGGGGGGTAGAACCAGACTGACTCCGAGAAGTTAATGTCAGGCAGGACCAGACTGACTCCTGAGAGTTAATGTGGGGCAGGACCAGACTGACTCCGAGGAGTTAATGTCAGGCAGGACCAGACTGACTCCAGAGAGTTAACGTAGGGCAGGACCAGACTGACTCGTGAGAGTTAATGTGGGGCAGGACCAGACTAACTCCTGACAGTTAATGTGGGGCAGGACCAGATTGACTCTGAGGAGTTAATGGGGGAGGACCAGACTGACTCCGAGGAGTTAATGTTGGGCAGGACCAGACTGACTCCTGAGAGTTAATGTGGGGCAGGACCAGACTGACTCCAGAGAGTTAATGTGGGGCAGGGACCAGACTGACCCCTGAGAGTTAATGTGGGTCAGGACCAGACTGACTCCTGAGAGTTAATGTGGGGCAGGACCAGACTGACTCCAGAGAGTTAATGTGGGGCAGGACCAGACTGACCCCTGAGAGTTAATGTGGGTCAGGACCAGACTGACTCCTGAGGGTTAATGTTGGGCAGGACCAGACTGACTCCGAGGAGTTAATGGGGGAGGACCAGACTGACTCCGAGGAGTTAATGGGGGAGGACCAGACTGACTCTGAGGAGATAATGTGGGGCAGGACAACACTGACTCCTGTTAAAGTGGGGCAGGAGCAGACTGACTTCTGTTAATGTGGGGTAGGATTTCCATTTCGGTCTGAGACTGCATGACAGGGCTGTACTCTACGCTTCCTTTCATAACATATTTTGGCGTCAACCACGCCCAAGAGAAACAGACACCTACTGTGTTGGTCTGGAAA
>JADBJO010008528.1:70000-72500 GCA_016801955.1 Conus betulinus
GGTAAGGACTGCTAGCAGTTGAGAGAGAGAGAGAGAGAGAGAGAGAGAGAGAGAGAGAGAGAGACAGAGAGAGAGAGAGAGAGAGAGAGAGAGAGAGAGAGAGAGAGAGAGAGAGAGAGAGAGATTGATATCATGAAGGAATAAAGCCAACAAAACAAAACCGGACAAGAACGTGGATTCTGCAGCATCAAATTTATTAGCATGGTGCGTGGAGGAGGAGGGAGAGGAGGTGAGAGGGGCGAAGGAAGAAGAAGACGGGGAGAAAGAACTGCAGAGACGTCAGGCTTGAGTTATCTGCAACAGAAGAGAAACTGTGCATCATTCACGTCACCATCATCAATATTGTGGAGAAACTGTGCGTCACTCAAAACATAGTAATCAATGATGTAGAGAAAGTATACGTCACTCAAAACATCGTCCTCACTGATGTAGAGAAATGTACGTCACTCAAAACATCGTCCTCAATGATGTAGGAAAACTGCGCATAATTCAAAACATCGTCATCAATGATGTAGAGAAACTATACGTCGCTCAAGACATCGTCATCAGTGATTTGGAGAAACTGTAGATCACTCAAGACATCGTCATTGATAATTTAGAGAAACTGTACATCACCCATGACATTCTTAACTAAGCGGCTACTGGCAATGCACACAGCAATACGTAGAAAGGTTCTAGGGAGAACGGCTTTTGGCAATGTACACAGCAATACGTAGAAAGGTTCTAGGGAGAACGACTTTTGGCAATGTACACAGCAATACGTAGAAAGGTTCTAGGGAGAACGGCTTTTGGCAATGTACACAGCAATACGTAGAAAGGTTCTAAGGAGAACGACTTTTGGCAATGTACACAGCAATACGTAGAAAGGTTCTAGGGAGAACGGCTTCTGGCAATGTACACAGCAATACGTAGAAGGGCTTCAGGGAGAACGGTTTTCCGGCAATGTACACAGCAATACGTAGAGGGGCTTTAGGGAGAACGGCTTCTGGCAATGTACAAAGCAATACGTAGAAGGGCTTTAGGGAGAACGGCTTCTGGCAATGTACACAGCAATACGTAGAGGGGGCTCTAGGGAGAATGGCTTTTGGCAATGTACACAGCAATACGTAGAAGGGCTTTAGGGAGAACGGTTTCCGGCAATGTACACAGCAATACGTACAGGGGCTTTAGGGAGAACGGCTTTTGGCAATGTACACAGCAATACGCAGAAGGGCTTTAGGGAGAACGGCTTCTGGCAATGTACAGAGCAATACGTAGAAGGGCTCTAGAGAGAACGGCTTCTGGCAATGTACACAGCAATACTTAGAAGGGCTGTAAGGAGAACGCAGGCCCTTGCCAACGTCCAGCTGATCCTGGATCCACTCTTTGACCCGGATCACCACCAAATTTCATTGGATATTTTCTTTGGCCCACATTTCATCTTTCCATTTTCTTTTCTTTAATTATCAGTTCATTTGTTGTTGTTATTGTTGTTGTTGTTGTTGCTATTGTTATTGTTGTCATTGTTGATGTTGTTATTGTTGTCGTTGTTGTTATTGTTTTTTGGCGGTGTTCGTAATCGAGCTGAACATACGGACAAAAGTTTTTTTACTCTGGTGGCGGAATTTGGCGATTTGAAAAATGCCGAATAAAGAATTCTGTTTTTTTGTCGTCTGTTTATTTGTTTTGCTTTCGTTTTGAGGGGGAAATTAGGCTTTTTATTTTGTTGTTGTTGCTGTCGCTACTGTTGTATTATTTTTCATTTTTCGTTTTTGTTTGTTTGTTTTCTCCTTATTTCTTTTGGTTGTACATGTGTTTGATATTGTGTGGTTTGAGACTGAGGATTCAAGAAAAGAAACGTGAAAAAAAAATGTTCCTAGCTTTCTTGTTGTCGTTTCAGTATTGTTTCAATAACTTTGTTTTTGCATTATTCACATATTCAGTGAAACAAAATAGCTTTCAAAGGTAAGTCTTTGCGAAATACAGGACAGTCTGGCTGAAACACCTCGGTAGCATCCGAGACACTATCAGTGTTTCAAATGAGATGTTTTTCTTCAGCTTCAGGGTCTTCCCCACCTAGACACCTGGATCGTTGCCCCTGCACCCCCCTTCCCCTCCCCCCCCCCCCCCTCCCCCCGGACTTTAGCTGCCCTAGGACCCGGCCTCATTCCATATTTTCTATGTGGGAAACTTTCACCCACGTGAGCGGATTCCACAACTGACTTTTGATCCAGATCCGCAACAGGAATCCATTCCAGCATTTTAGTGATTTCGTCCTCGCTTCACATGCCGTCTTTCTACCGACTTTTCCTAGCACCAGGTCTGTAGTGATGACGTCATCTTCTTCACAGATATACAAGCCAAACACACAAACCAGGGTGAAAACAACACATGCTGGGTGGACGTAGCGAACTTGTGTGATTTACTCTAATTTGCAGGTCAAACAACTTTCTATGATTTGAGTCAGTAAATATGGAATGTAATCGCCCCATCACTTTGGCCAGCAGATCTAAAGCCAAAA
>JADBJO010008528.1:77500-80000 GCA_016801955.1 Conus betulinus
ATCGTCGTCACTGTAAACACCAGTGTCATTGTTCACATTATCAATGTCCTCATCGTCGTCACTGTAAACATCAGTGTCATTGTCCACATTATCAATGTCTTCATCGTCGTCACTGTAGACATCAGTGTCATTGTTCACATTATCAATGTCCTCATCGTCGTCACTGTAAACACCAGTGTCATTGTCCACATTATCAATGTCCTCATCGTCGTCACTGTTAACACCAGTGTCACTGTCCACATTATCACTGTCCTCATCGTCGTCGTCGTCGTCGTTGTCATCGTCGTCGTCGTCGTCGTCGTCGTCATCATCATTGTCCAAGATGGGGAAATCATGATTGTATTGCTTAACTGAACAAACTTGATGTATTAGTCAGGCTTAACATACCAAGGTTATCTCTTCACTTATATATGCAAATTTGCACTCATGCACACACACAAATAATCCACTTTCTCAGGGAATGAGGTGCCATACACTTGCTTCTCTTTTAATACGACTAAGAACAAGAAATACAATACGACTAAGAACAAGACGTGCAGTTTCTACTCTCCTTGTAAGACACACCTGAAAAGTCCATATACACAAAAAAGTATCTAATCAAAACAAAAGAGATCAGTACTTCCTAATCCTGGGTTATATACTATATGGCTTCTTACTTGGCCAGGCATACACACACACACACACACACACACACACACACACACACACACACACACACACTTGCACACCACACTACAGTTCTTAACACGTCACTGCAATATTGCTTCAGCACCGATTTATGGTGACGCCTTGGATTATCTGGCACCAGGTTCCAGGACTGGATCTCCGTGGTTGTCCCTGGAGACTGTTCATCGACGTTGAAGTTTTTTCTTCTTTTCTTCTTCCCCAACTCTGGGTTTGGACTTAGTTTTCATCGACAGAGAAGTCCTCTTCTGTTCTTCTTCACCCGACTCTGGATTTCGGCCTTAGCCTTTGTTTCTCAGCTTGTCTTTGATGCCTCAGCCCGGTGCTAAGGACCCTGCTGCTCCTATTTCTGTCGCCCAGACCACGTTTTTTGACCCTAATTTGTCCTTCGCACTCTTCTCTCTCTCGTATTATGTTGTTGTTATTCTCTCCTTCTCGTTCTCCATTCAGTTTACATAGGAACTTAAACAAAGAATCTCCACAGTCCATGCCTTCGTCCATGTTGCTCCTCTACTACCTTGTTCACATCCACAATGAATTCTTGTCTACCTGCATTGTTCCACATATCAGTAGTTATACACATTCCTTCATAATAGCTTAGAAAAAACGACCTCTTCTCCCAAAGGAACACTGAAAATGCCCGACGACTTCGTGGATCACTTTCACACAGTAATTATCCTATAGAAAGCTATGGCAACTTCGTCCCACCAGCCTTTCAACCAGCCTGACTTTCGCATCAACACAGTGCCTTACAGCAATACTGACCTAACAAGCAAAAGACTCCTGTTCTTCAAGGTAATGGGCTCGTTCTTTTCACTAAACGGCTTCAGCTGACTGAGTCCCCAGCACTCACTTGATGCTCCAAGGTCTGGGCGGATAATATGTCTCCCTTTCACCATCAGACAAAGTTTCAAACTCGGGAGGGGTCTTCAATGCCTTGGTTGCCTTCTGTCGCCTGACAGTTAGGTACCTGATAACTTGCACCTCCTTCACACAGATTGAACATCTATGCTAGGTGAGGGTGCTACTGCTAATTGGCCAGTTACCTATTTTTCCTGCAAGCTCGAAATTCTAGACGTTTAAAACCTTAGAATCCTTCATGAGTGATTTTGCTACCTTAACAAATCCCCCACTTTGAAGACAATGCCCTGCACTGCTAAAACACATTAAAGGAGCTGAAACTCGTAATTCCCTCATTGAAACCAACCCTAATCTAGGCTTCTGTCTAGCCTGCATATCCAGGAGAACACATGCAATTCTATTTTTAAATAAAAAACAGAAAAAATGAACACACACATACTATAAAAAAAAATGAGCAGATATCAACACCGACATGAAATCTCCACCAGCTGTGATTGGTTAGGCATATACGTATACGTATAAAAATTGTTTCTACAGAGATTTCCTTCTCTTCTCTCTGTGGTTTTCTGCAGCCTGATACCAACTAGGTTTATCATTACATATACGCCACTGAACTGAAACACACATGCACACTACCCGCTTGTTCGTCCGACCATTTTAGTTTCACCTACAGTCCCTTTGGGTGGTGTATCATTACTAGAGACTAGTCCTGTTCTATTTCCCTAACCTACACCTTGCCAGTAGCTCTCAGCATGTGTTGTAATGTGTACAAAATCACCTGATTTTGCCCAAACTCTGGGCCAATAAGACTCCTTCATAATCTTTTGTGTCGCCTTCTTACTGAGAGGGCCTGATGTTGACGTCGCATGTTTAGCTGACGTTACCAGCTTTTTGCGTTGCCTAGCCACAACAATCTGCCTTTTTGTCTTTCCTTAGGGTCCAGTTGGTGAAAGTT
>JADBJO010008529.1:0-11150 GCA_016801955.1 Conus betulinus
ACATCTCCACTCCGACACCCGGCGGAGAAGAAGGGGGTAGACACATCTATGAACCCTGACCCTCACACAGTAGCAGCCAGTCCCCCTCAGTCCAGGGAACGCATCTACCTAGAGGAAACTGATTAACTACCTTGATTATCATGGCTGCTATTCATTACAATCACGACTACATTCACATTCATTAGCCACATCATATTCCACTAGAATTTGCGACAAACATCAACATATTCTTTCTTCAATACTACAATTTTCCTTTTTTCCGGAATAACAACACATCATTCCCTTTTCCGGAATCATAGCACTACACAGTAAAGGACTTCAATATAAACCTTTCAGAGTCTAGTTTTCCAAATTTGGGAAAGATTCCCACTTAGACCCTCTTCAATAAACCATGAAAACAATTCATTACACATACTTAATGATTACTTTTCATCAAACTATCAATGTCTTTCGTCATGTCACAAATATTCATTTCTTCTTCTTGTATGATGACAGAATGTTCATTTCAATTCATACAATCACATTTTAAAAGTTTTTTTTTTTCAAAAGATTCATCTGCTTCAATACATGTAAAGGAAAGATTTCCACACACTCTTGTTTACCAACACACAATTATTCAATATTCATATCAAGAGTGAATTAAATACTCATCCACATCAAAACCAAAACATACATATATCAAGTCTCTGTCACTCACTCTGGGAGCTTATTATCCATAGCATCAAAACTCTCCCTCTTCTCGCAAACCACATTAGAATAAGACCTTTTTTTCATCATGAAGTTCATAACTAGTTAAGTCATAGAATAAACGAAACCTTTCTTTTTTCTGAAGACCACTTCCTTTAACACTCACTTCATCTAGTCATGTTTTCCGACAGCATTTTGTTTTGTTACCCTATCAAGTCATAGGATAACAGAACACAATAAATATTTTTCTTTTCTAAACCAAACCTTCACAGTGCGATGAGGAAGTTTCAGTCGCTCTTAAACGGGAATACGGTTTCGGTTTGCTAACAAATAAATATTGAATGATAAATACCTGATTGCCACAAAAAAAACAGCTGGGTCCCCCTTTCGGCCTTCTGGAATGCTGCGTAGCCGGAATCACTGCAGAGACTGCCTAACCGGTTCAGCTCACCCGGCTTTAATAGTGCGCAGGTGAGTAGCAGTCAGGTAGACTTTTCAACCGGCTTTCCGGAGGACTGCCTTCCGGTTAGCACGGTTGCATGAAAATTTGTGACCGGACGGGAAACGGTCCATCACATTATTATTATTATTATTATTATTATTATTATTTGTTGTTGTTGTTGTTGTGTAGATTTAAATCTCATTCAGTCGTGATCGACAACGAATATATGTGCTTACGCACTTCAGGACCCGGCTATGACTGCAGAACTTACTCTCTAGCATGTTTCACTGTACTGTGTGAAGCTGCTTTCAGTTCAGTTCAGTTCAGTGGTTATTTTAACGTCTGTTCATCATCGATGATATTTGACGATATTAAAAGGGCAACACAGATCACCGAGAATGTCAGACCTACTGTCTCTGTCATTTTCTCTCTCACCTCTCTCCTTCACGTGTTAGGATATAGACACTCCACTAAGAACACTTCTGAAAAGACTTTAACAAAATCACATCAGTCTGCTCAGCTCTGATTGGGCAAGAACGTGTGCGATGTCGTAATACACATGTCACATAAGATATGGCCAATGGTTTCAACATATGCAGTATTTATACCTTTTAATTTGTATGGCCCTGTTAACATTGGGCAGTCTAGTAGTATGTGATGGACAGAAGCCTCGGTACGCTATGCATGTGCTATGCTGTGATTAACTATCCCACAATATTTCACACTATCGTTATTTAAAACGTACCTTTTTCCTTCCCACAGAAAAAGCACAACGAGCGCCATGATGAACGTGACCCCGACCTACAGAAACCTTGACCTTGGTACTGACCTCGTCCTGAACTGCCTCAACCGCTTCCTGTCTCTGCAGTTCCATGTCCGATCGGGAGCCATCCACCTCAACGATACCCTCACACAGGGGGACAGGCGAATGCCGAGTCCGTCTGCTAGCGCCTCCACCCAGCGTCCTGCGGTTTGACGTTCATCCCACGTACAACATTCCTGGCCTGTGTGTCAGGATCCTTGAAGCGAGGCCATCACGGCCTGTGGAGGAGAATCCACGTACAATCTTTCAGTGGGAATGGAAAAATCCTCCGTATGCTTTCAGCATGACTCAAAACGTGACCGTGACGATCTCTCAAGATGTACGGATCAGTTCGCTTTTTACTTCTCTGGACATCACTTTTGTGTCGTTGTCACAGCAGCCTCAGCTGGACGTTCGTCGTCAGTCGAATCATTCAGGTCAGTTTTTTAGTGTGTGTGTGTGTTAGTTGTTATGTGGGGAGGGAAAGGGGCTGATGGAAGGGGCGGGAGGGGGAGGGTTAAGGATAAAAGGGAGAGAGAGAGAGAAGAGGGGAAGGGAGAGGTAATGGGTGTGGTAGATTAGGGTTCTCCGCACTTCTGCGTTCGATTTTTTTTGGGTTGCGTCAAATCTTCAATCCTGTCTCCACGATGAAACCTACAGTCTTCTCGAGGTCTTGATGGGCTGCCCCAAAGCTGCATCTGCAATTCTGCACCCTGTGGCCAGGTTTGACGCCATAGAACATGATGGGCTGGACACTGCACACTGGCTCTCCACACAACTGCGACGCAGACCCCTGTACCCCGCCCAGTGGCCATGGTCCCCTTTCCCGACTCGATTCAGTTCAGTTAATGCTGTTTTTTTACTCAGCTGACCGCAATCACCACATCAGCGTTGTGACCCCATAGGAGTCCACTATCAACAGAGGTTCAAAAGCACACACAAATGATCAAGACAGATTGAATTCTTAACATAGTTAGAAAAATACACACACAGCTCATTAAAATGGAACTCTCACCTATCATCTATCACCTTTCACATGTCACCTATCACTTGTCACCTATCACTTGTCACCTATCACCCATCACTTATCACTTGTCACCTATCACCTGTCACTTGCCACCCATCACTTGTCACCTGTCACTTGTCACCTATTACCTATCACTTGTCACCTATCATCTATCACTTGTCACCTATCACTTGTCACCTATCACTTGTTACCTATCACCTATCAGTTGTCACCTGTCACTTGTCACCTATCATCTATCACTTGTCACCTATCATCTATCACTTGTCACCTGTCACCTGTCACTGTCACTTCATCTATCACTTGTCACCTATCATCTATCACTTGTCACCTGTCACCTGTCACTTGTCACCTATCATCGTTCACCTGTCACCCCACCACCTGCCACCTGTCACCTATCACCTATCACTTGTCACCTATCACCTATCCCGGAGTCTTGAAGACCGTTGGGACGCCACAGAAGACATCGCAACCAGCTTCCTCCACTCCTCCCGGTTCTCAGACGCTCCTAGGCAGCTGCTGAGTGTGAGGCCAGTCCATGCACTGATGATGTCCTCCCATCTCTCTTTCTCTGTCTTCCTCTCCTTCTGCCTCCTCGCACTGTTCCTGGTAGAATGGTTTTAGCAAGTCCTGTTGATCTTGATATATGACCATACCATCTCATTGTCCTTCTTTACTCTGTGGACAACAGGTCTTCGTATGGTCCAATGGCTTGCCTTACTCTGGTCCAGACCTCCAAGTTGGTAATGTGGTATTTGTATGAGATGCCAAGGATCTTGCAGAAGTATGTCATCTCTAATGTCTGAATCCTTCTTTCAAGTTCAGCTGTCAGAGTCCACGTCTCACAGGCATAGAGAAATATGGCAATGACCATGGAGCGCAACCGTCTGATCTTGGAACCGATTGTGATGTTTCTGTCATTCCAGACAGGTCTTAGTCTGGCTAGCGCTGTTGGTGTTTGTGCAACTCTCAGTATAGGTCAGGATATACACATAACGTCTATCCACTCTAGGTGATATTAGACGGAAAAAAAAAAAAAAAAAAAAAAAAAAAAAAAAACAACATACAAACAAACAACCAACTACATCAATGAAAACAGTCAAACAAAACCCTCGTGATACAGCTAGAAAGCTACAAATGGTTTTGATATGGGAGAGTACAGTAAGAGGTAGGGGACGGATAAGGATGGTCCTTTCGTATATATTATGTAAATTTTTAGTAGGTTAATGAATGACTCACTTAAAAGTAACCTCATAAGTATGAGTAAATAAATGTAAGAAACTATAAGTACTTACTTATGGACTCTTTGATAAAGAAAGAAAGAATTCATAGGTTAAAGCTGGTGATTCGAAAATATTTGTAATAGTATATGTAGAAAGTATGGGTATAAATTGTTTGATAGCGGCACATGAGATAATATGTTCAACTGTGATGCTCTGTCCACAAACACATGAGGCATTTTTTTACTAAATTTTGTTGTAAAAGCATCGACTTTCCACCTATACATAAGGGACGATAACTTCCTGCTAATGTGGGAGTGTGTTTTTAAGTTTGCAATACTAAAATCTGTGTAAATAAGCTTTTTTTTGTGAGTGTTTTTAAGTTTGCAATACTAAAATCTCTGTAAAAATGGTTTCAAGGAATTCTGGAAATGGTTCCAACAAATATTCCACTATACTATTGTTCTTGAACCGTAAGTGGAAAATCCATCCTGAGAGACTCTGAGCTACATTTTGCACCTTGTTTCGCAGCTCTGTCTACTTTGTCGTTATAAAAATGAACAGTGTGACGTATCCAGCAGAAAGTAATTGCCGTGCCTTGTATAGAGAGAGCATGAATTAAACAGCTAATTTCAATTATCATTTCTGATCTATTTTTCAGTTTTAATGATTTCAGTGCCTGAAGCACAGACTTTGAATCAACACAAAAAAGTACTTGAAATATAGATCGTGGGAAATTTAGAAGATAATTTAACGCCATTAATATTGCAGTAAGTTCCGCAGTAAAAACCGATTTTTTTTCCCCAGTGAAAAACATTTCTCTACTTTTAAATCAGGTATCAAATAAGCAGAGCCCGCATTCTTTTGAATTAATGACCCATCTGTGTATACTTTTAAATGATTTGGATATTTCTCTTCAATATGAAATTTAGCATTGCTTGCCACTATATTTATATTGTCCTTCTTTTTTAAATCAGTGTGGTCAATATCAAATTGGGCCCTTTGAAGTTCCCAGGGGGTGGTGTAGGGAAGAAAGACGGCCTTGCAGATACAGACTTTTCGTCAACAGTAATGCCCGTGGCTTGCCTAAGCTCAGATGTATACGTTGCCAGAGTAATCTGAGAGGATATTGTTTTTGCACGTGTAGGAAAGTCGATATCTGATCTAATTTTTATTTCATTTTTCACATCATTCTTAACTGGAACACTTCTTATCACAAATTTCGTGGCAGCCACTTCCCTCTGATCATCTAAGGGTAAAATTTGAGCCTCATTATATGTTCGAAGACAAGATGCATGGGTGGGAAGACCCATTGCAAGTTGAGCGCTTTACATTCTATGCTTTGAAGCTTCTTTAACAGATATTTTGGTGCACTAAAAAAACACTTCTTGCGCGTATGTTAATTTTGATCTTATTAGACATTTACATAGATAAATTAGAGTGGACGTGTCTTGTCCCCATCTCTGTGTACTCACAATTTTGAGAAAATTTAAAGTTTTCCTTACTTTTGTCAGCAAATATCTATGTGTTGATTCCAAGACATTTTCGATGTGAGGTTAACGCCCAAAAACTTGATCTGTGAAGCATAATTAAGAACTATTCCATTCATTTTGAAAACAGGCATTTTGTCGGGATTCGAGCCACTGTTGAATAAAACAATCTTTGTTTTTTCTTCAGATAAACTTAGTCCATTCTTTGTCAAGTACTCTGCTATAATGTCGAGCTCTTTTTGATACACTTTTTTGGTATGGTTTTTTGCTACGTAGTGGGGTTTTCTTTTTTAAAGTTACTTCCATCCACATGCATATATCGTCAGCATATTGAATCAAGATGACATTTTTAGATATTTTACTGGGTAAATCATGCATTAGTAATGAAAATAGGAAAAGGAGCAATAACTGACCCTTGAGGGATACCCATGGTAAGAGTTCTTTTAGTTGAATACGTGTTTCCTATTCTAGTTTGAATTTTTCGATTCTTTAGAAAACAATTGATATAATCATAAATATGACCAGACAGACCTATGTTTTTTAATTTAAGTAAGAGCCGAGAATGCCAGACTTGATCATAAGCTTTATTTATGTCAAAAATGTCGCTAATATACATTTACGTCTAGCAAATTGCTTTTTTATGTTTGTTGTAAGTTTCACTAATTGTTCTGTTGTCGATCTACTCTTTCTGAAACCGGCCTGATTTATAGGTATTATTTCATTCTTCTCACAAAAGTGTGTAAGTCTGTTTAAAACGATTCTTTCCAAAAGTTTGCATATGGGATGTTAATGCTATAGGTCTATAACTGTTTATGTCTGTGCAGCTTTTGCCATGTTTGTGAATGGGAACCACGATTGATTCTTTCCAAATTTTTGGCATATCACCATCACACCAGCATTTTTGAAATATTTCATACAGGAAATTGATAAAATTTTCAGGCAGATTTTTTAGCATTTGATTCGAAATTGCGTCCAGTCCCACCGATTTTTTTTTTATTTGGGATGGAATTTATTGCATCTTTGAGTTCCTGAAGCGTTAGATGTGCATTAATATAGTTTGTGTTATCAGGAATAGGATCTTTGTAAATTTCTTTTTGCTCTTCTTTTGGTCTCTATACTCATTACGAATCTTTGATAAACCATTTTCACAGCTGACATTGGCAAACATGTTAGCGAAGGCTTCGGCTTTCTGCTGGGCACTTGGTAAGGATTATCATTTTGTTTTATTGGATATGTTGGAAACTTAATGCCATTTTTCATTACTTTTTCTCCTGCCAAATTTTTCCTATATCCTTATGTTCTTTTATTTCAGTTTTTGCAAATGTGGACCAGTAGTGCTGCTTTGCATCTTGGATTATTTCATCACTATGCTTACTAGCCATTTTCATTTCTCTCTGTTTTCTGTCTTTTTGGTCTGTTCCTTTGTCCCTGATATATATCTTATATTTTTCTTTCTTTTCATCAACAGCGCGCTTGCAGTCATCATTCCACCATACATTTCCTTCGTGCTTCCCTGGTTTAGATATATGTAT
Organism: Conus betulinus; assembly: GCA_016801955.1. NCBI lineage: Eukaryota > Metazoa > Mollusca > Gastropoda > Neogastropoda > Conidae > Conus > Conus betulinus. Next base: position 7,198 of record JADBJO010008529.1, read on the forward strand.
CCTTGGAATAGAATTATCTGCAGCTGCTATAAGGGAAGACTGAAATAAAGTGTAAAGGTCGTCTATGTTGACTGTGCTTGTAATATATCTATGGTCACAGTTTGAAGAAAAGTTTTAAAAGCTGACCAATCTGCATATTTATAATTGTATTTTGGAAGTATGTCAGGTTTTGTTTCTCTTTGTTCTATCTCTTTATTGATAGAAATTTTAATGGGAGTGTGGTCAGATCCTAGCAAGTCATCTTCAGGATTCCATGAACAATCTGTTGCAAGTGAAGGAGATATGAAAGTGAGATCTATAGCTGAGGGTCTATGAGTTGCTATATCAGGGATGCGGGTAACATTTCCATTATTTTTAACAAATATAAATTTGAGTCTGCTATGTTATCAATGAATCTGTTGCTTGTGATGTGTGTGCAGTTATTATCCCAGAAAGGAGCATGCGCATTGAAATCTCCCCCTATCACCCATTTGTCTTGCTGGTCTTGAAAGTTTTTCAACCAGTCAGTGTTCATGTCATCTGGGCCTCTAGGTAAATATGCAGAAGCAATGTTAAGAACAAAAGATGTGGAAAATCTGACAATGACAGCACACGATGATACAGATTCAATGTCCAAAGGGGCTGGTGAAGTTCGTTGACAGTGGTCCAGTCCTTCACGAACATAAATAGCAGTTTGAACGCGATTAGAGGGATCAGACTGTTCATAAATGGGGGGGATAATAAAAACCTGATATTTTTGGTAAGGGGCACTTTTGTTGACGTTCAAGGACTGAAGGAGTAAAATTTGGTAGTTGGTATGGACCAAATACTGATTAAGATAAGCGAAGTTTCTGGCAAGAGAACGAGCGTTCCATTGCAGAATATTAATATTTAACACTTTATTTTTTCATCTTATGTTTTGGAAGAACAATTAGGTATTAGCTAATCATAACACAATGAAAGTAATAATAATAATCACAATTAAATATTAGCTAATGATAACAGCCGAAGATAAAAAAAAAAAAAAAAATTTGAAATGACAGTTTTGCGGAGATGTCCACTGTAATGTCAGTAGAACCAGGGTGGGTTTCGAGCGCTGGCTCTCCTCAGGATGGTTTTGTGTTGCCTACTGCCGGTGTTATATGGCCTAATGTCACTGTTTGCACGTGCGGATTGGCTGCACGTGTTGTTCGGTTTTTTCAGGTTGTTTACAGTTCAGGGTGCGTTTGCTGACAACGATTTCCATTTGTGCCTGCAGTTGTTTACTATTTCTACTTTAGTATTTAGGGTTGCTAAGTATGGTTTGCATAGTATTAACCATTTTTCTGTTGAACATAGGTTGCATCTTTTTGAAATGTTATTGTATGGTGATGCCTTTTTATGATTTTCCAGGATATGTTTATAGTTTATTTTTTTGTCTTTAAGTCTCCAAATATATTTGCTCAGTTCTGTTTTTTTTTGTATTTTTCTTTGTGAATGACTGTTTATGGTTTGCATATCTGGTTTTGAAGTGATTTTCAGTGATCCCTATGTATGTTTCTTTTTCATTTTCTGATGTCACAGTGGCTTGGTATACATGTTGTTATAGAGGCATTTGTTGCTTAAGGGACACTGTTCTTTTGTAGTACAATTGCAGGATTTCCTTTCTTCACCCTTCTTTGCTGTGTTGCTTTTCATTTTGTTGGATGAATCAATTATATTTTTAAGGTTAGGCATGCATGAATATGATAGTTTTTTTGATGGTGTTCTTGTTGAATATTTTGGACAATTTGTGTTCTTTTGGGAAGGATGTTTGTCAAAAATTTTAAAAAATTCTTTCCCTACGTTTGTTTTTTTTTTACTCGTCCATCATATGGAGGGTTGTACCATGTGATTTTTCTTTTCCTGCTTTTTTTGTTTTTGTTCATGTTGTTATCTGGGTTGTATTGTAGTTTGTAGCTGTAACCACTTTTTTTTGCAATGCCTCTTGGTATTCTGCTGCTGCGTTGTGAATACTCTTTCATTATGTGACAGATTAGATAATCTCTTTGTTTTATGCCATTGGGGTATGGTTTTTTTAGTATAGATGGTGGGTGGTTGCTATTGATGTTTACACATAAATGGGTGTGTCATTAGGTTTCTTGTATGGTTTATATATGTAGTTGTTGAGGTCAAGTGTTATGTCTAAGTAGTTCACTACCTTTTTGTTTGCTTCGATGGTGATTTTTAAGTTATGGTTTTGGAAAATTTTGCACAGTTTCTTTTTTCTTGTTTTCAATGGTTCTTGGATTGTTGTTTAGCGCGGCGAGGCCGTCGTCTCTGTATAGTCCAACTTGCTTTCCGAGTTGTTTTTGGATGTTGGATAGCATGAACAGTCCGACCAGTTCGCATGTTTCGGCACCGTCATACGATCCCATGGTCACATCAAATGTTGAGTTTCTGTTCGTCTTCTTGATCCATGTTTCATTTCTGTAGTAGAGTAAAGTTTTCTTGGTGTGAGAATGAATTTCCATTTCTGACCCTGTTATGTCTGTGTGTTTATTAGCAAATTTCAGAGCTTTAGTGAGTAGCTCTTCATCTATGGATGGGTAGAAGTCTACTGTGTCGAATGTGATGAATACTGTGTTCTTCTGTTTGTTAAGATTTTTGAACCATTGGATAACTTCATATGTGTTCTTCCAGAGGTTGTATTCCGTGTTTGATTTTATGTTTTTTATGGCTTTTTCTAGGATTTCTTACTTATTTTGCCTAGTTCAGATTTAGATGGGTTTATTAGTCTACATGTTGGGTTGTTGTGGAAATTGGGTTTATGGTCTTTAAGAGTTATGAAGGCTTCTTTTATTGCTGTTGTTTCTACCCCGTCACCTAGATCCATGTGGTGTACGAGTTCTTTTTCTTTTTTTCGGATGTTGTTGTGTATGGTTTTATCATCTTTTTTTTTGTAGTTTTTCTGAATGTTTTTTTATCAAGAAGTTGTGAGTACTCGTTTGGTTCCATTTTGTAGTAATTACTGGTTTTGTCAGCCTTCACGAATATTTTTTTGTCATTTTGTATTTGTTTTATTTCATTTTTTAATGATGTTTGGAAATCATTGTTTGATTTTTTGAATTCTATGTTGGCTATCATTCTTTTCGTTTTATCCTCAAAAGATAAAAAAAGCAAAGCACCCTGAACTGTAAACAACCTGAAAAACCGAACAACACGTGCAGCCAATCCGCACGTGCAAACAGTGACATTAGGCCATATAACACCGACAGTAGGCGACACAAAACCATCCTGAGGAGAGCCAGCGCTCGAAACAGATCTGTTGATTTTAAAACTTCCTTTTACCATACTATTTTAACAGATGTTGCTCCCCAAGGGTTGAGCACTTTAAAATTTTATTAGGCGTTTTAGTAGTATTCTTGATATATATATATATATATATATATATATATATATATATATATATATATGTGTGTGTGTGTGTGTGTGCGCGCGCGTGCGTGCGAGTGTGTGTGTGTGTGGATGTGTGTGTGAGTGGGTGTGTGTGCGTGCGTGCGTGTGCGTGCACGCTTGCGTGTGTGTATATGTGTGTATGTGTGTGCGCGCGCGCGTGCGTGTGTGTGTGTGTGTGTGCGCGCACGCGCGCGCGCCCACACGTGAGCGTGTGATTGTATGTGTGTACGTGAATAAATGAATATGTGTGTGCCTGTGTGTGTGTGTGTGTGTGTGTGTGTGTGTGTGTATGTGTGTGTGTGTTTGTGAATGTGTGTGTGTGAATGTGAGAGAGACAGAGAGAGAGAGTGAGAGAGAGAGAGTGTATGCGCAAGTATGTTTTTAATATACGAAAACGCCTTATTCGTTTTTTTTTTTAGTGGGAGAGAATGTATGCGCAAGTATGTTTTTAATATATACAAAAACGCCTTATTCCTTTTTTTTTTTACCCCTCACGATAAGTGTGAAAAGACAAGCGATGTACGTGTTGTCTACTTTTTGCACCAATCCTTTCCAGG
>JADBJO010008529.1:16520-28861 GCA_016801955.1 Conus betulinus
TGGTCAATCCAGTCTCTATGTTTGTGTTTAACAAAGTCCAGGGTGTCAGCTGCAGCGTTGTACAGCGATTCTTTGAAAGCCTTCCATTCCTCGCCAGTGTTTGACAGACATTCCTGGATCCTTTCTTGCAGAATGTCTCTGCAGTTCTTCTCTCTCTCTCTCTCTCTCTCTCTCTCTCTCTCTCTCTCTCTCTCTCTCTCTCTCTCTAAACGCACTATAATAGAAATAAAAACACCATATGATCTATGTCTGTCTGTCTGTCTGTCTATCTATCGATCTCTGTATCTGTCTATCAACGCAAATAAAACAGAGGTAAAAACAACCAGACTCATCAAAATATTCCCATTAGTTCGACCTTCCAATGTCTTCTTCAGGGGACTTTAATGATATACGTATTGGAGTATTCCAAATCAGAGATAATTTACAGTGAACACAGACACTCTTGAGCAGCATGTGCGGATAACACACTCCCACCCCTCAGAGCGAAACACCACATGAAATCCAGGGCTTGCAGCAGTCTGCAGCGCCAGAGGTAAAATTCAAGGAAAAATCCACCAACACTTAATGAGGTAAAAAATTGGTTAAGAAAGCTAGAATTAGATATTCAACTGGACCCCAAAGAATAACCTGTCTGCTGTATAGGGGATGTCCCAGTGTCTTTGGGTGGCTCCATAAAATGATGAGATCAGCTCGGAAGAAACTGAAGACTAGTGACCAATGGATGATAGCTGATAGATTGTAACCCCAACCCCACCGCCCCCACGCTTTCTCTGAAAGATAAGTTTGGAGAAGTCTGTAGTGCTACGCCTTGTCATGATGGTTGCTTATTTAACAAGTGACCTGTCAACAGCGCATTTCAGAAATTTAGGCTTGTTAAATAGGAAGAGAGCCAGCTTACAATGTCATGTTACCTTCATGGAAGTTTCAGAGCCATCTTCATTGTCTCTTATAAATAAAACATTGAAGACACACCTTCACGCACTGGTGTAATTTCCTTGTAACAAAAGGAATGTGCAAACGCACCGATCCCAAGCTTAACAATCTTACTATCTTCAAGGATATGTTTTTGCAATGGCCCATAGGAGATATTTTTCTATGGCGGGTATAGTCTAATGTGCCTCCCTTGGAGTGTTAGCTCGGCTGGATTCTTTTTTTTGTTTTTTTTTTCTTTTCGAAAATCCAGAGATTTTGTCACAAACGTTTGTTTTTGCACCCCGCACCAAAAGGAAATCTTAATGTTCCTTCATGAGGTAAAAGAAATCAATGCTGAACTCAGACAGGATTCTGAACGTAGCCAGACATCACCAAAAGTTGCAGTATTAAAGGTTTATTCTTTAACTGGTGAGGAACGTTCGAATGCAACCAGTGGATGTCAGCGTAAAAGAAATGTGAAAATCCACAAATTTACTGCACACTTTGAAATACCAGGAAGCAAATTTTCTTTTAGAAAAAGGTCAGTCTTCCATGAAATAATATTATCATTAAATGCACAATCTCAAAATTCAACCAGAATATTAATTAGCTGTAATGGATGGATAGTGGAGAGTTGAAAAGAAATGGGAGTTTTCTGTTGATTTCACACATGTACTGATAGAGATTTCGATGCGGCTCATGCATAGACAGAATCTGTTGAATGTTATTAATCATAAAATGTTAATAGTTTTTTGGACCATAAGAAGAGAGAGAAACCAATAATAGTGAACAGTGTATACTGACTACTGTAACAGTTAGATGACAACAGGCTTGTCTGAATCGGTTCACCACTGTACACTGTCACCCATTTGCTTTCAGTGTATACCCAAACACCAGCGTTGTTGTGACTGCATGAAGCATTGTGTTTCGGGCAGTGATGAGGAGTATTGTGGCAAGCAAAAACCATATTTTCGTAAGGAGTATGAAGGGACTGCCCCTCCGCCAGCCATCGTCGACATGGATTCCAGGGGACTGCTTGTGATCAGTCCTCTCCGCACAGCTGAGCACAACACATCCTGTCCCTCAACTCACTTCCAGTGTCTCTCTCCCGCGGCTACTACTGTCTGCCGGTCTACCTGAGGTGTAACAAAGTGTACGACTGCCCAGAACATGAAGATGAAGCAGACTGTGAGACGTACGAGTGTCCCGGTTACTACCGCTGTCGCCAGGCCCGTGTGTGCCTGCACGCCGAGCACATGTGTGACGACAGGTATGGCCAGTGCCCTCAGAATGACGATGAGCTCTTGTGTCACTTCACCTGTCCACCTGCTTGCAGATGCTTCGGGATGGCGTTTTACTGCAGCCAGAGTTTTGCTGCTGCTGACCATCCGGAAACTCCGGTTCTTGAACGCTGACGCAACGAACATGACACTGACGGACTTGGTGCTCAACACCATGTAATTCATGTGAGTTTATCCAATTGCTTTTTGCTTCAAATTCAAGTACCGGAGCTTCCAAACCTTAAAAGTCTCGACTTGAGTCAAAACCGCCTACCCCACCTTCATGCTGGCGACTTGGAAAAAGGGGTTTTTTTTTTTTTTTTTTACTTGGAAAAGATGAAACGTGTAGAAATTCTGATCTTAGCTGATAACCCTCTGCAGTTTCATTCCAGCGTGCCAGCTATAGCTGAGCTTGAAAATCTGATAGTGCTAGATTTGTCAGGAATTCAGATCAGTCAATTGAATGCCAGTAAGTTAAGGAATCTGGTTCATCTTCAGACCTTAAACCTGTCCAACACTGGGCTGAACCGCGTTGTTGATGGAGGATTCCAGCCACTGAAATCTGTCCGTTTTTTAGACCTCTGGCAGTGCCCCCTCCAGCAGTTTCCTCCAGATATTTTCTACCAGTTAACGGAACTGGAATCGGTGACATCCTCGAACCACAAGCTGTGCTGCCCAGCTGTGCTCCCCAAACAGTTTAACCTACATGGGTGTAAGTCTCAGTCTGACCCTGTGTCTTCCTGTGACCATCTGCTTCAGAGTCAAGTACTCAGAATTTCTTTAGCCCTGCTTACCTCTGTCACCCTGGGCGGCAATCTTTCAGCCTTATTTTACTGGGTTATCATTCGGAAAACACTTCCAGTCATTGGCTGTGGGGTGTTTCTGCAGCACTTGGGTGTGTCTGACATTTTACGAGGCATGTATTTGATGATCATAACGGTAGCGGATAGAGTGTTCAGGGTACATACTGGTGGAAAGACATCCTGTGGAGATCCAGTGTCACGTGCACGTCTGCTGGAATGGTGTTTTTCCTGTCGGCTCAGGTGTCTTTCTTCCTGATCTGTGTGATGACTCTGGACAGAGCGTTGGTGGTGTGTGAGTCCCTGAACGCTTCTGCTTTGTCCCCAAATCAGCTCACCTGGTCAGTTTGGTGATATGGATCACTGGCCTTCTTGTGGCCGCACTTCCCCTGTCCTTTGAAACACCGCGCTGGAGTTTCTACGGTCACACTGCCTGTGCCTGCCTGTTCCCGCTCCAGGGAAAGACCACAGCGCCCATTCTTTACACCTGAACCACATTCGTCGCCATCCATCTCATTACTTTGTTCTTCTGCTTCTCTTCCATTTCAGTCTGTGTCCCGTCCTGGTCGCAGCTCAAGGTTTGGTCGGCTGGACTCTGAACCCGGACGTTGATCGTTGCGACAGATTCCAGCAGAAGGACACTGGAGCTGCTGGTCGCCAGAAGACTCCTCGCCGTAGTGGTGTCCGCCACGGCGTGCAGGGTTCTGGTGGGAGCGTTGTGGATGTCGGCAGTGAGGAACAGTAGCGTTCCAAGTGATGTACAGGTCATTGTGACTGTCCTGGGTCTGTCGGTCAGCCCAGCTCTCAGCCCACTGCTCTATGCGGTCAACGTTGTTCTGGAGCACAGGAAGAAGCGGTCTGAACAACTGTTGCTGACCATCCTGGCACGGCAGAGAGCTGGTCAACAGCACACAAGCCACAAGAGTGTGCATAAGCAGCAGAACTGATGTTACTTTATTTAAAGAACAGTTGACATGCGGATAACAAAAAAGTAATTATCTTAATCATCAAGATTTGTTACATTTTTTTTCCACGATAGGAACATGTCTATCTTTGATTTTAAAAAAGAAAATCCCTTTTGGATTTTTGTCGGATTTAGTTGTGCATCGGTTCCATGCACATTGTCCATATGTTTGATCTGACATGCAAGTATTTTTTTTTTAATGGCTGCAATGTCTGTGTCGAGTGATATCCTTATATATGCTAATAACATCAAAGGCAAGAAGACGAGTGCTTTGCAGAGTGCAAAGTCGCTGATGTGAAAATGAGAACTCCTGGTTCGAATCCTAGACATAGAATTTGTTTTCACATTCCCCGTCGGTTCTGCTCAACATTGACCTAAGCTACTTTCAACGCCCATCTTGCGCCAAATTTTAGAAGATGAGTGATTTGCTCGTTCTTCGTTTTCATTGTCCTGAATGTTGTTTATCTTGACTGAAGAAGACCTTGGAAATGGAAACGCGTTGTGTCTTGTGTTCTGATTTGTCTGTCCATGTTAAAGGGCGGAGTTATTTTACATTCCTTTTAACACTAGATTCTGGAGTTTTGATGTTAGAGACAGTGACTCTTGTTGCCACACACAACATCCGACACGCGTTGAATTAAGTTAACGTGTGTGGGTGTGTCGTCCATCTATAAGTGTGGCAGCTTTGTACGTATTCCCACTGGGGTATTCAGATGACTTACTCAGCCATAAAGAAACAATATTTCATTACTCCGCCGGACGAAAGAGACAAACAAATTACAAAACAAAACAAAGTAGCGTTTCGACCTCTTTGGTCTTCATTAAACAAGAGAAACAGCATTCAGGACAACGAAAACGAAGAACGAGCGTTCGTTTATTTCTCGAATTCGGCGCTTAAGTCATTGTCCTTAACGTTGTTTGTCATTCAGATGAGTCTTCACACATCCCATCTTTGTTCTGTGGATCTTCATGCCACAGGTGATAGCGAAACGCTTTCCACAGACACATGGTCCGTGTTCATAGTCCGTTTGGGATTTGCAGTTGTGATTGGTTGAGCACCGATGGATTCATCATTCTCTCCCCCTTTCGGTGAATCCTGGGAGCATATTTTCCTTTTGTACTAAGTAGCCACCATGTTGAAGGCAAAGTGGGGAGCCAGCCCACAGAGCCCTTGGTTTCTGGTCTTTCCCTGTGTCCTCCGGTCTTTCCCGGACGTCTTCCGGCCTATTCCCAGAAGTCAATGGTTTACCCATGCATCAGTAGAAAGAAACTCGTGGAGAGCGTGGCAGCAGAGAGTCCTCAGAAGAGAAGCCCCCTTCAAGCAAGTGTTTCGGCCCTTATCTCCTGACACTCAAGGGGGGTTGGGCCACACCCGGTTCATGACTCCGGATGTCCCTCTGCTGCCCATTTTTTCCCCATCTTGGGACGAGCCATGGCTGGGATTCGAACCCATGACCCTCTGGACATGCTCATTTTCCATTTAATGACTCGTACTCTAACCACTGAGCCACATGGACACCTGATGTTTGTAGAAAAGTTAAGCCTTTGTAGGAAAGTTAAAAGCCTTTGTAGGAAAGTTAAAACTTTAATTCCAGTGTCATGAACGGTAACACAGAACACTTTACCGCTACATTCCGATTTCTGGCATGACATATATGTGAAACCAGTTCATTTTGAAAAACACTTCCATGTATGATGACTTTTGGCATTAACTTCTTGGAATTTGCACTGTCGGATGACAGAAAGAGAGAGAGAGAGAGAGAGAGAGAGAGAGAGTATTTGACGAATCAATCAATTGGTCGGTCGGTTAGTTGGTTGGTTGATTCATTGATTGATTCAAAGATTGATTCATTAATTATTTAATTGGAGCGATATTCATCAATGAATCAACCAATCAATCAATTAATCAACCAACCAACTAACCGACCGACCAATCAATGGGTCAATGAATAGATCATTTAATTAATGATTGATTAATTAAAGAATCAATCAATCAATCAATCAATCACTTACTCATTCACCCACTCACTCACATGCTCACTCAGTCACTCGCTCGCTCACTCACTCATTCACACACTCAGTATATGAATTATTATTCCAGATGTATGAATACGGCGTGAAATCGATCTCAGCATGATCAGTCGACCCCGAGAATATTCTTATGACTCTTGTGTTCACATATCTTCCTAACCTCAAAACTTGACTGAGAGATTCTGACGTTTACCCTCCCCACCCCTCCCATCTTTCTTTCTCTCATTTTATTCATACTCTTTCTGTAAGAATTCATGATCGATTTAATGGTGTGTAAGATACCGTTTACACACACACACACACACATACACGCGCGCGCGCGCACGCACGCACACACACACACACACACACACGCGCGCGCGCGCGCGCGCGCACGTACGCATGCACACTCGTAAACGCACACGGACGCATATACGTGCGCATATACAAATGGCAACGATGCTGGTTTTTTTTTTTTTTCCGTCGAAGTATTACGCGGATTTTGATTTGTGTGTCAACACAGCGTTGTCCTAACGTATGTATGGTAACGGGGGAAAGGGGGAGGCGGATGCGTGAGTGTGTGTGTGTGTGTGTGTGTGTGTGTGTGTGTGTGTGTGTGTGTGTGTGTGTGTGTGTGTGTGTGTGTGTGTGTGTGTGTGCACGCTCGCGTGGGATGATGCGTGCGTTTGAGTGTGTGTATGTGTGTGTGTGTGTGTGTGTGTGTGTGTGTGTGTGCGCGCGCACGCGCGCGCACGTGAAACGTCTTGTGAAAAGTTGGGCCGCGATGTTCTTCAAGATATCCCACGTCATTGTTTGTTCTGATTTTTACAAGCAGAATACACTGCTTTGGAATTTAGTGTTGGCTGGAAAACGTCCCATCTGGTCAACAACGCGTCCACTCTCAGCGGACCACAGAATCTGACCCGTCAGTCACATGAAAAAAAATACCCATCATGCCGTTATTCCCATTCCTCACAACGTCACCGGAGACAACATGTACAACGTCTACACCACATCTATCCATTCTAGGAACACTTTTTTGACCAAGCACACCGTCACCGCCACACCCTCCTCTCTTTCGGTCAACATCTCAGAATATGGATACATTAGACTTGGACAAACCGATATCGATCACTGTCTGAATCGATCTCACGAGCTTCGGTTTCAAAGCAATCAACGGGAGGGTGGATTACGCGCGCGTGCTATTGGGGGACTGAAGGGAGGACATTTTGGTCACTGTAAAATTTACATCTCCACCTTACCTGGATGATTTTTCGCTTTCAAGCCAGGCAGACGACCAGTTTTTGTACTACTGTGGAGGTGAAAGACTGTTGTGCACGTGATGGTGATAAGGTGTTCTGGGTGTTGTTGAATGTCAACTGTCGTCGTCTCGTGTTCAGCAACACCAATCGTGTGCTCTTTGCCTTGAAAAGATTCCAGGGGTGTCGAGACTACTTGAAACTGGATTTTACTTTTGACGTTGTTCCGAAGTCTGTTCGACCTGAAGTGAAGCTTTTGTTCACCTCAAACAAAACAGGTGTGCGTGTTTCTCTCCCCCCCCCCTCCCCCTCCCCGTCTCTCTCTCTCTCTCTCTCTCTCTCTCTCTCTCTCTCTCTCTCTCTCTCTTTCACACGCACGCACACACATCCATTCATTTAGCGTTTATTCATAAACCATTATAACACCTTTCAATGGTAATCTTGCAGCTTTTGATCATGTGGGACTTATTTAAGATTGATTACCAGTCAAGAATTGTTGTCACACCACTGTTGAAAAAGCATGACTTAAACTGCATTGAACTAAAACAATTTTAGGCCTGTGTTAAATCTACCATTAGTTTCAAAGGCACCTAGAGAAGATCGTGTCGAGACGTTTGCAGCTACATTGATCAGATAACTGTCTTTTCGAAATTAATCAGTCTATTGTAAGAAGGATCACAGCACATAGACTGCTGTTCTGAATGTCCAGGGAATTCTGCTGACGAATGCCGATCAAATATTCATCTCCATAATTGCTCTTCTTGACCTTGATGCAGCATTCGACATGCTGGATCATTCCTTTCTTTTGAAGAGGTTGAATGACTTTTGGCATTCAGGTCAGAGTTCTTGACTGGTTGTGTCATCCATCACTAGTCGCTGTCAGTCAGTTGTCATTGATGGTTGCATGTCTGCCTAAGTCCCCTAATGTGTAGCGTTCCCAGGGCTCTGTGTTGGAACCTGTGTTGTTACGATTTTATCCTCAACTTTGTCGAAATTGTTTCGTTCCCTCTTTTTCTGTTTGTCTCTCTGTCTGTCTCTGTCTCTCTCTGTATCTCTGTCTCTGTCAGTCAGTCAGTCTGTCTGTCCATCTGTCTGTCTGTTTCTCTCTCTCGCTCTCTCTCTCTCGCTCTCTCTCTCTCTCTCTCTTCTCTCTCTCTCAAAACAAAGGACATTCAAACTGAGCGTGAATAGCCTATATTACTCATGTCATATTGTGACAATTCTAATCAAGTTACATGCACACACTTTTGAATTCTATTTTCTTTTCCACACAAAACGGGACAGGGTTCATTCAGTCTCCTCTGTGGGATGGACGCACCCTTACGCACCTGCTGTGGATAGCTGGGCCTCTCTGACCATCCCCCCTGACCACCTCCTCATTCTGAAATGGCTCAGCCTATCCCTTTCCGACTGTACATTCGATTCCTTGTCGGTGTACGTTGGGGAACGAACGGAACAAACACTTCTTCGAAAAGTTCTGCACCCACAAACCTTCCGTCCGATACTTCAGCGAGGACGTCCACTTCCGCTTCATCAGCGGGTCACGTGACTTATGCTCTAAGGGTTTCAACATCGAGTTCTTCATGCCAGTCTGGCACCTGAAGCGAGCGGGCGGCGGCAGGAGCCAGTGGAACTGCACGGTGCCGGGTTTCCAGCAGGACTACGGCAGGTATTTCCCATGTAATGCCGTGTGGGACTGTGTGGATGGGGAGGACGAAGAGGGTGCTGGTACGTCAACTCCACGATGTGTGGGACCCTCCCAGTGGTGGCTGGCCGGGAAGTGCTATCAGCTGATGACGGAGAAGCTGCCGTGGACCGAGGCCTCGGGGGGAGTGTCGGAGGAGGGGCGGGGTTCTGGTCAGCCTGAACTCGCATAGCGAGTGGAAGGCGGTGCGCGAGGTGCTGGGGCTGAAAAGGTTCGGGAAGATTCACATCGGGTTGAGGAGTTGGCGTGCTCCTAACATGTAGGATTTCATTTATGTGTGTGTGTGCGATTTTTTTGTCCACGGTCGAGATTACTCTTTCTGTCCCTGTGTCTGTCTCTGTTTGTCTGTCTCTGTGTGTATCTGTCTGTTTCTCTCTCCCCTCTCTCTCTCTTATATCTATCTATCAATCTATCTGTCTGTCCATCTATCTGTCAATCTAGCTACCTACCTACCTGATTACCTACCTACCTACCCACCTATCTACCTACCGACCTACTACCTACCTACCTACCTACCTATCTATCTATCTATCTATCTATCTATCTATCTATCTATATCTATGTGTGTGTGTGTGTGTGTGTGTGTGTGTGTGTGTGTGTGTGTGTGTGTGTGTGTGTGTGCAGACACGCGCGCATTTGCATATTATATTACTGCAATTTACATGTCAGGTATATATGCACTTTCTTTTTTGTAAGTCAAAGCCCACAACCCTTTTAAAATGGGGTTTTGGCGTCCCCCCCCCCCCCCCCGCCGCCACACACACACACACACACACACACACACACACACACACACACACACATCAAACGTAGATATCATTGTGTCTGCCTATCTGTCCGTCTGTCAGTTTCTCCCTCTTCCATTGCCTTCACGTTGTATTTCACATTGTTTAGGTATAGAGCGTTGCTTCACTGGGAAGATAACACCGTCGCATACAATGCTTACGAAAGTGGAGGTAGCGAAGACGACTCTTTGCACTGTAGTTACGTCAAATGGGATCGTTTTGGGGACAGTTCTGCCGTCTCCCATGAAAAATGTGACGATGCCACTTTTCGCCACCAATTCTTGTGTGAATTTGACTCGAAGTCAGGAACCGTCGATGCAAGACCCGGGCCTGGTGTCACGCTTGCCACAGCTCGAAAAACATTTTCCTGTGTCCGTCACCAATGCTCGGCAGGTCACGTGGTCCACGAGTTCCTAGCTTGTGACCTGCAGAGCAATTGTTTGGTTGGACGAGAGCCTAGGGGGCAATCTTCATGCTCCACTGATCGTGATCCTTCTCCTCCGCCGCCGCCCTCCTTTCTGTGTGGCAATCGGATGCAGGAGGTGCCTTACATGTTGGTGTGTGACCATCGTGCGGACTGCAGCGATCAGAGCGACGAGGAGTTTTGTGTGTACCCCCCGTGCCCTCCCCACCCTACCTTTGACTGTGGAGACCGCCAGGTAAGTGTGCCTGAAGCAATGAGGAAAGGAAGATATGAACGAAGAAAAGAAAGAAAAAAAGAGAGAAGAGAACGGAAGAAGGAGACAACAAAACAAACACAATGAGTGAACCAGCACATTTTGTGGTTTCCGTGTCTGTCCACAGACAGAGAGAGAGGGAGGGGGCGAGAGAGAGAGAAAAGAGAGAGAGAGAGAGAGAGAGAAGGGAGAGAGAAGGGAGAGAGAGAGAGAGGGAGGGGAGGGAGAGAGAGAGAAGAGAGAGAGAGACTGAAAGAGACAGAGAGACAGAGACAGAGAGAAAGAAATGCCAAAACATGGGCGTGAAACTGCATCCGGAATGCAAACTAGTCAATATCCTGATCGTGATCCTGAGCTGAGCGCGCACTTCAAATAACGTAACTGGCTCACTACACTTATTTCTTTGACCCACACGTTGAAAAGGTAACTCTTTTTTTTTTTTTTTTTGCGATGGAGAGACAGGTGTTATCTTCCCTTACTTTGTGTCGTCTGGAATAGGGGTCTGTTGATGCTGAGATGACCTTGACCTAGAGCCGGACACCTTTCCATGAGCAGACGGTGACACAGTGACTGTTCATTGAATGCTCATGCGAAGCTGTCTGGGTTTGAATTCTCTCTCTCAGTTCATAATGCGTCCTAGTCTTGTTGCCTACAGGGACTGTCTTTGGAAGTGTAGGCTGTTCCTTCTGCTACATGAAGAAAAAGAACATTCCTTTTACTTCTTCGCGTCAGTACAGCACTGGCACCTAAGAAATAACCTCCACCTTCTTCCGACGAAAGTTCATTACGGATATTTTGTCTAGAAATTTTCCATTCATCTTGTATCTAGAGCATGAAGCATTTGGCCTGATAAAAACAATAGAGTGAAAAAAAAGAGAAAAAAAAGAGGGTACGGTGCATGAATAGGAGTTTTTAGTCTGGTCTGGTATCATCTGTGCTTTGCTTCTGTCTGTCTGTCTCTTCTATGCGCGAATGTGTGTGTGTGTGTGTGTGTATGTGCGTGCGCACGCGAAGCACGAGAGAGAGAGAGAGAGAGAGAGAGAGAGAGAGAGAGAGAGAGAGAGAGAGAGAGAGAGAGCGAGAGAGCGTGTGTATGTGTGCGCGCGCGTGTGTGCGTATGTGTGTGCGAGCTCGTAGATTTGCAAACACTCATGATGTAAGTTGTTTTGACATCAATACACAACCACAGAAGAAAAAAAAAAACTAAGCCCAAACAGCAGTTCAACCCCCCAAAATCCATTCCTCAGTCAAATGCCTTCACTCATTGATTGACAGTGCCTGCAGATCAGCCAGAGATGTGACAACATGGTGCAGTGTGTGTCCGCAAATGACGAAAAGGGGTGTGTAAACAAGACCTGGCCAGGGTTCAGCCGTACTTGGGCGGTCGTGGCCTTTTTAAGGTTCGTGAGGTGGTCATCAGAGAGTCAACCAAACATACTCTCCATTGAAACTTACATGTTAAGGTCAGGCGTGTCGTGCCCCGGATCTCATTTCCTGTGTCCCTACTCCTGACATGACCCTGTGTCTGCCCGTCTATCTGCGATGTAACGCCATCCACGACTGCCCGGGGCGTGAGGATGAAGCAGACTGCCAGACGTACCAGTGTCCTGGCTACTATCGCTGTCGCCAGTCCCGCGTGTGCGTGTCTGCCGAGCACGTGTGTGACGACAGGTATGGCCAGTGCCCTCAGAATGATGATGAGCTGTTGTGTCACTTCACCTGTCCACCTGAATGTAGGTGCTTTGGGTTGGCGTTTTACTGTAACCGGTCTGTCGCTGTCGGTGTGCTGGGTCCATGTCAGTTTGGCGTATTGTTTTCTATCTCCACGTTCAAGCACCTGCTCTGCCTAACTTGATCAGTATGGAATCAGCGATAATCTTCATCAACTGTCTTCTAACTGGTGACGTCAGTACCATCAGATCTCTGCAGTGCTGGTTTTGGCGGGAAAA
>JADBJO010008529.1:29409-39409 GCA_016801955.1 Conus betulinus
ACCGCACCGTCTTCGACAAAGGAACGCGGCGGTTCGGATTCGGCGTCTTCGTCCTGCATCTGTGTGTGTCTGATTTCTTGATGGGGGTGTACCTGATGGTGATCGGACTGGCTGACTACAGGTACAAAGACATCTACCTGTGGAACGACTACTCCTGGAGACACAGCATCACCTGCAGGGTGGCCGGGTTCCTGTCTCTCCTGTCCTCTGAGGTGTCCGTCTTTCAGATCTCTGCTTCATCACCGTGGATCGCTTCCTGGTGCTGCGCTTTCCCTTCAGCCAGTTCCACTTCACGCCGACGTCAGCGCATGTGGCCAGCAGCGCCGCCTGGTGGGCGGGGCTCGTGCTGGCCGCCACGCCTCTGACCCCTGTGACGTCACACTGGCAGTTCTACAGCCAGACCGGCATCTGCATCCCGCTACCCATCACGACGACCGAGTTCCCGGGACAGCATTACTCCTTCGGTATCTGGATCGCCCTCAACTTCGTCCTCTTCCTGTTTCATAGCTTCGGGGCAGGTGTTCATCTACTGGTCAGTCACCTCCAACACGTTGACCGGCTCCGGCACCATCGGCAGGAAGTCCACGGACCAGGTCTCGCTCGGCGGCTGATCACCGTGGCCGTGTCGGACTTCGCCTGCTGGTTTCCCATCGGCGTCCTGGGGATGGCGGCGGTTGGAGGTGTGGACGTTCCGGGGGAAGTCAACGTCATCATGGGCCGTCTTGGTGCTGCCGCTCAACTCAGCCCTCAACCCGTTCCTGTACACCGTCAACGTCATTCTGGAACAGCGGAGGAAGAGCCGTGAGAAACAGCTGATGGTCCTTTTTGTCTCAGTTGCAGGACGTTCTGCTGTGAGTTTGCTGTCGGCGTCCGGTTGTTGTCTTTCTCATGACAGCCCTGATATTATGGCCGTTTACGGTCGGCTGGGTTAGAAGCAACTCTCTCTCTCTCTCTGTTCTGTTTCTCTTCTATTTTCACTTGATGTTCCATTATGATTGCATGACGCCTTGTTTGCTTGTTTGCTTTCTTACATTATTTCATTTCACTGCTTGTTGTAGTCCCTACTCAGGGCGAGGACTGGATGTAAAAAAGTACGTCAGTGCTTATCTATTATCCTCGTAAATAAAGAATTTGTCTTGTCTTGTCTTGCTCTCTCTCTCTCTCTCTCTCTCTCTCTCTCTCTCTCTCTCTCTCACGCTCTCGTTCGCTCGCTCGCTCTCTCGCGTTGTCTTCATCATCCTTCTTCGTCTTCTTGGTGTCACTCAGCTACACAATCCAGACGTTAATGTTGCTAAATGAGGCAGCCACGCCCAGGTCCTTTCAACAGTTGTACGGTTTAGTTCTACGCTCTGTTTTTGCAGCATGAATACACGAAAAAGGCATCAGCCAGTTACTGACCTCTGGCAGGTAGCAGTTATGTCCCTTACGTCCCTAGTCTTAATGTGCGTGCCAAGTCTTAATGTTCGTCGATAGTCTCAATGTATGTCCCTAGTCTTCATGCGCGTTCCTTGTCTTAATGTATGTCCCTAGTCTTAATGTGCGTCCCGTCCCCAGTCTTAATGCATGTCCCTAGTCTTAATGCATGTCCTAGTCTTAATGTGCATCCCTGGTCTTTACTGTTTGTCAATAGTTTAATAATGTATGTATGTCCCTAGTCTTCATGCGCGTCCCTTTGTCTTAATGTATGTCCCTAGTCTTAATGTGCGTCCCTAGTCTTAATGTATGTCCCTAGTCTTCATGCGCGTCCCTTGTCTTAATGTATGTCCCTAGTCTTAATGTGCGTCCCTAGTCTTAATGCATGTCCCTAGTCTTAATGTGTGTCCCTGGTCTTACTGTTTGTCAATAGTTTTAATGTATGTCCCTAGTCTTAATGTGCGTCCCTGTGCGTGTCTGTACCCTATGTGTGTGAACACAGCACAGGCTGCCAGAGGTTGGTGCAGGATTGCTCCCGGCTGGTTGGTTCGGCAAGTGGAGGACAGTGCTTCTCTGGGTCCTACCCGCACCTTCGGGTGTGTCTTTCTCTTCAGCATGGTGTGATGAAAACATCATCAAGATCCAATGACTGGCAGTCAACTGCAGGTGACTATTCTGAAGACTTGAAACTATTTCAGTAGGAAGGAAAGACACTGTACGTTGGTATACTCAGTGACATCAGCCAATCATTGGTAATCAAAGACAAACTTTAGATGACGATTCTGAAGGTTGGAAAGTATTTTAGTAGGAAATAAACACACCTGATGTGTGTGTGTGTGTGTGTGTGTGTGTGTGTGTGTGTGTGTGTGTGTGTGTGTGTGCGAGCGCGCGCGCGCGCGCGCGCGCCTGTGTGTGACTGTGTGTTTGAATGCGAGCGGGCGTGCGCGCGAGTGTGCGTGTGTGTGTGTGTGTGTGTGTGTGTGTGTGTGTGTGTGTGTGTGCGTTCGTGAGAGCGCAAATTTATATGCAAACTCCACTATGTTTAATAGAAGTTCCACAAGTTTAAATATCCCTACCCTCACCACTCCACACACACACACACCCTCCATCCCTTCACCTTCCTTTCTTATTGTTTCTTTTTATGTTTTTGTTGTTGTTGTTGTTTTTTTTGTTTGTTTATTTTTTGGTTCGTTGTTTGTTTTTTTTTGTTCCCGAACAAGTATATCAGATGGTCTACTCATGGACACTGAAGATGTGTGAACACACTTATATTTGTCTTTCTTTGAGCTCAGAACAACGATTATGTTCATGGTGCTACACTTCCGATCCACCAGCGTGTGAAGATGATTGTCATTGTTGGCTGACATTGTAAACTTTGAAATGAGGTAGGCGGCTCGTGCAGGTGCTGTCGTTTTGTGGACTGAGAGGAAACTTTGGGCCAACCTCCTGACTTTGGGACCAGGACTACTTTCTCACCACCACAGACTGTTCGTGAATCACAGATAATTTTTTTTTTTTTTTTTGGTTTTGTTTGTTGTTGTTTTGTTTTGTTTAATTGTTTTTGTTTTTGTTTTTTTTTTTTGTTTCCCTTTTCTTCATCTACACTCTTTCAATCTGCTCTTAAGTGGATTGTGCTCATAGCACTCATCGCATCCTCTTTATTTGCACCGCTGTAAAAATTTTGTATGTGTGTCTGTTATCGTCATTCATTGCTTTAAGTTTAATACTTGTTTTTTTTCTTTCTTTCTTTGTTCGACATCGTGCTTCAACCATTGCTCTTTTTTCTCGTTTGTTGTTTTACTGGCTAATTGAATTTTCTAAAGATACATTCTGTTATCTGTTTTAGGCATAATAGTTGACCTCTAAATTCTTTCTGTGCGTTTTCATTACTGTGTTTTATCCACAAACGGTACATTTCTCACCTGTATTCTGTTTTTTTTTGTGTTTTGTTTGTTTGTTTTTTTTTTTTTTTTTTTTTTTTTTTTTTTTTTTTTTTTTTTTGGTTTGGTTTTTTTTTTTTTACCTATAATTCTCTCTGTTTTTTTTTTTTTAAACTGTCTTTCTCATCGATTTGTGCCACTGTTCCCTTACTACCCATGCCTTCCCATAATCCCGCTGTCCCAGGACTTTAAGTTGGACATCTCAATATCTACCATTTATTTAATAAGGTCCATGAAATCTCATCACTCGTAAAACAGTCACCCCATCCAGTACAATATTTGGCGTAAGTGAAACAAGGTTAGACTTTCGCATCACAGATAACCTTATTAGCATTCCTGAATACAACATAGAACGACGCGACAGTGATCACCCCCAATATACTGGCCTTGCCGTATAAATTCATCAATCAATTGCCAACATTACCCGACGCAGAGTTGATCTTGAAACTAATGCTGTCGAATGTATCTGGATTGAAATCAAAAACTCCAAATCCAAATCCGCCATTAATAATCGGACATTTATATAGACACCCATCTTCCACATACGAATGGTATGACAACTTTGTACAAATGATGGATCGGATCTGTCACAAAAATTCAAATATACTACTGTTAGGGGACTTAATATTGATGTGTTAAAAACAACAACCAGCTTGGACAAGTACACTATCACTAAACGCACTCCATCAGTTAGTACAAACCCCAGCAAGAATAACTAAAACAACTGCGACTCTTATTGATCATGTATACACTAACAACAAATCTGCAATACTAGATGTTTCAGTGGTACATTCTGGTATTAGTGATCACTGTCCAGTCTTCTACACATGGTCCTTAAGGCTCCCAAAACCACCACCCAAAGGTCACACGACCATCCAATACCTCTCTTTCAAAAAGTTTAATGAAGCAGCATACCTCTATGACTTAAACATTTCCCCATTTCACTTAACTTATAATTACTCAGACGTCTTTGATGCACTGTCCTTCTGGTACCAGACATTCCTCACCATCATAAATAAACATGCGCCGTTACATCAAAAAAAAAGAGTTAGGCATCCGCAGATGAACCCGTGGTTAACACCAGAATTGCTGCAAGAAATGGTACTAAGTGACCAACTCAAGGCAGCAAATTTGTTTGACGAATACAAAGAGCAGAGAAACTTCGTTTCAAACGAAGTTGAAAAAGCCAAACGAGACTACTTCAGTCAATTGATAACGGATGCAAAATCCACAGCGCCAATGCGGAGGGCAATAAAATTATTGTACGCAACAAGCGTACAGATTGACAAATTCAAGCACAAACATTACCCCCGGACAAATTAAATACCCACTTTCTGTCATTATCAGATAGCCTTACTCAAGCTTCACAGACTATGAGAGCACCAAATGAATACACATGCCCGACTTCCCTATTATCATTTTTGCAACAAAAACTTGGATCCAGTAACTCAATCAAAATTCCCCTTCTTGCTGTACATGAAGTAGGAATGCACATAGCGCAATCAAAGGATTAAAAAAAAAAATCCGTGGGTCCTGATAACATACCCGCATTTCTTCTCAAACTCGCTCTACCTTACATTGTTGAGTCTCTTACATACATATATGATTTATCCATTGGAACTAATGTTTTCCCTCAGGCGTTCAAAAACGTCAAAGTGATCCCCCTTCCAAAATTAAATGATTTGTTGGATCCAAATAATTTCAGACCTATATCCTTACTATCGATTCTTTCCAAATCCCTTGAAAGACACATACACACACACACGTTTCTCAGTTCATGGAGAAAAACAAACTATTTCACCCACTCCAATCTGCATTCCGATCTTATCATTCTTGCCACACAGCATTATCACGAATGTGTGACTCATGGCTTTCAAATGTGAACCAATCACAAATGACAGGTTGTTGTCTTTCTTGACTTCAAAAAGCTTTTGATCCTGTTGATCATTCCATTCTTCTAATGAAACTATCTGTCTACTTGAACCATACCCCAACAATCTCATTATTCCAATCATACTTGAACGATAGGACTCAGTATGTGGTGCTTAATGGCAAAACCTCCGCTTCAGACTTTGTCAGACATGGAGTCCCACAGGGCTCAGTACTAGGCCCCCTACTATTTTGCATCTTCATCAATGATTTACCATTGTCCGTATCAGATGAAAAGGTCACGACAGATTTATTTGCTGATGACTCGTCACTCCAAACGAATGGTAGTGATCTACAGACAATAGAAACATCTCTCCAGGAAAGTCTAAACGACGTGTCAGACTGGTGTCATTCAAACTCAATGGTCGTACACCCAGCCAAAACCAAATCTATGATTATAGCTACCTGCCAAAAACACCAGTTGACTCCTCTTTGCCTAAAACTTCAGTTGAATGGCACTTCTATCGAGCAGATAGATGAGCATCTGTTTTAGGGTTAAAGTTAGATATGGAATTGAAATGGTAATCTCATCTCAATAACGTATGCAAGGCAGACTCAAAACACCTTTTCCTGTTATCTCAATTAAAGCGCTACGTCAAAGTAATGTGCTTAAACTTTTTTCTTCAATGCACACATAATGTCACGTATCATTACGCTTCAACAGTGTGGGACGGAAGTAGTGACGTCCACAAAAAAGGTTGAATTATCTCCATAGATGTGCAGCAAAGCTACTCCATCCAGCTGTATCTCTAACAACAGACGAAAAACTAAAAGCGCTGAACATACTTCCTCTGAATAGGCAATTGGAATTCATCAAGGCATTATTTATGTTTACAATCTTGACAGATACTATGCCATGTTATATCAGTGCCCTTTTTACAAGATCGAACAGCTTTTCTGGCTCGACGAAATTCCTTCTTCCCTACCCACGCATTGATGTGTACAAAAAAACAAGCCTAGCTTACTCTGGACCATATGTCTGGAACTCACTTCCACCGAATCTACAAACATAAATACTTTAAACTTTTCAAGGAACATTTGCATAAACATTTATGTCTCAGTAATTAAATTATTCGATTACAATGATTAGCGCCCATTCGCAAAGTCTTCTGTGAACCATACTTTTTGAATAAATCGTCTAAACATAAAAACCTATCCCGTTAAAATCGCTCATCCCCACTCCCACTCTGTCTACCCATCCCTTTTCTCCTCCCCCTACCTACCATTCTCTCTCTCTTCCACCCCTCCTCTGACCCCTCTCTCTGTAGTTTTGTTTGTTTGTAAGTTCCTTCTGTTTTACCATCCCCCATCTCATTAGTGCTTTTATGAATAGTTTGCTTATCATTGTAGATTAGATTACCATGTTGCTATGTTGAATTGTCAGTATGAATGATATGTGCTGAAATAATGTATGCATGACAAGGACAGATTGTAAGACTAGGATTTTGGCCTAAAATCTCCATCCTTGTGTCTCTCTCTCTCTCTCTCTCTCTCTCTCTCTCTCTCTCTCTCTCATAATCTTTATGTATGAAAGTCAAAGTGTTTTAACATTTTGTCGATCTTAAACATGCTTGCAATCAGAATTCAAGATCGCGTCCCCGAGAACACTTTCTCCGTTAGCCTGTGGTCAGATTCATTTGAATTCTCTCTCAGTAGTGAAAGAACACACGCAGACACAAACACAAATGTACGCACACACGCACGCGCGCTCGCGTGCGCACACACACACACACATACGCATACACACATACACGCGCGTGCGTGCACACACACACACACACACACACACACACACACACACACACACACACACACGCGCGCGCGCGCGCGCGCGCGCGCGCGCGCGCGCGCGCACATGCGCGCGCACACACGCACGCACATCCGCACACACACACACATACGCGTGCGCATACACGCACTCACACAACACACACACACGCACACACATGCACCCGCGCACACACGCACGCACGCACGCACACGCACGCACACACACACACACACACACACACACACACACACACACACACACACACACACACACACACACAACGTGGGTGTGGGACTTGCGGGAAGGGAGTAAGGGGAGGAGATGTGAATGTGTATTTCATTTGATTAGAAGTATACTCTCAGCAAACCTTGCAGAATTTTTTAAAAAGTCACTGTACCACATGTTAGCTCATGACTAAACTCAGACGCTTTGTATTAAACGTTAAAACGTCAAATCAGCAAGTGAATGTCCATCTGTTAAAACAACAACAACAACAACAACAACAAACAACAAACATACAGATAATGCATGGTGAGTATGAGCCAGTTTCAGAAGAAAAAAAAAAATGATATAGTGAGAATGGAGGCCCCAGTGGAAAAAAAAAAAAAAAAGTAAGGGAAAAGTGGGGGAAAATAGAGGCTGGAGGCCAAAAGAAAAAAAAAATGGTTCCTTTATTGGGGGGGGGGGGGGGGGGGTTGAGTTAACTCCCTTGACAGTCTAATGGTGAACGTTGAATTGTGACTTGCGAGGAGGAAGCATTTGATGCAACCTTATTTGAGTTAACTGTTTGTCTGTTAGTGCTCTGAGGAACCATTTGATGCAACCTGATTTGAGTGACTGTCTGTCTATTAGTGTTCTGAGGAACCATTTGATGCAACCTGATTTGAGTGACTGTCTGTCTGTTAGTGTTCTGAGGAACCATTTGATGCAACCTGATTTGAGTGACTGTCTGTCTATTAGTGTTCTGAGGAACCATTTGATGCAACCTGATTTGAGTGTCTGTTTGTCTGTTAGTGTTCTGAGGAACCATTTGTGCAACCTGCTTTGAGTCGATGTTTGTCTCTCAGTTTTCTTCATGATCTCGGCTGTCTCCTGTACTTCAGGAGCATTACACTCACACCGCTCGCTCTCGTTATCGCGAACACGCGCGCGCGCGCGCGCGCGCACGCACGCACGCACGCACGCACGCACTCATATGCACAGAGCCACACACAGCCTTGTGTCCTGTCGCGGCCCAAGCACCCAGCAGCCCCTAGAGAACAATCCATATTAGGTCGTCAAGGCACACCCCAAGCACCCAGCACCCTCTAGAGAACAATCCATATTAGGTCGTCATAAGGCAGCCCAAGCACCCAGCAGCCCCTTTAGAGAACATCCATATTAGGTCGTCATAAGGCAGCCCAAGCACCCAGCAGCCCCTAGAGAACAATCCATATTAGGTCGTCATAAGGCAGTCCCCGCACCCAGCAGCCCCTAGAGAACAATCCATAGTAGGTCGTCATAAGGCAGCCCACCAGAGGAGACGCCGCACTGCTGTCAGCCAAGACAGTCAGGTGGCGTTCAGTGGTGCCTGTTGTGACCTAGTGTAAGGGTGTGGATTGAAGATAAGGAGGGAAGAGGGGGGTAGGAGATGGACCAGCTCGGTGGTTTGGTTTTGGTTATGGTTGGTGTGTCAACTCGCTCTCTTCCCCATCTCCTACCCCTCTTCCCTCCTTATCTCCAACCATCCACTACCCTTACAAAAGGACACATCCTTCTGAGCCACCCGAGGCCGCTGACGACAGATGAGGGAGCGTCTGTGGCTTCCTGCGCTAACAGAGCACCGCATCCTTACAGAAATCCCAAATAGAGCGTTCTTCCTTTATTTTCGGCACTGTTGTTGATGAATAACAAACATCTGTATCGTAATTAATGCGCTGAGTACGGAATCCACCGCAAATGAATGATATTTTAAAAAAGGAAATACTTTGTCTGTAATAAAGCACGGTAGTGCACCCTCCCCACCCCCACTCACCCCCTCCACCTGAGGAATGAATGAGACCCCAGTCAGTAACTCTGTTCGCACTGTCTCTGGTCACTGTGAGAGAGGGAGGGAGGGAAGGAGGGAGGGAGCCCACATGCTGGTAAAGTACGGTTAACAGCATCTTCCCGTGCGCGGGAATTTTGCTGAAGGCACGCGCGAGCTGGAACTGGCTCTGTGACGGACAACACGTTCCAAGCGCGCGGCTGTGGGAAAGAATGAGTCGGCTACATCCGCAAGGGAGAGTGCATTGCTTTAGGGCTGTGAAGCTCCATTCTGGTCTGAAACGGCGGTGCTGTTCTCTGCGCTTTCCGACATTACATATCCCGGCATCAACCAGGCCCGAGAGATGCAGACACCTGCAGTGTTGATCAGGTGATTTTAGGGCAACACTTTCACAGACGCACCCATGAAATAAATAATACTCCATTGTGTTGTACCCCCCAGTCCTCCTATCTGTGTCTGAATGATAGGCGGTTGAGGCCGAAAAATCCCAGAAATAAATATTTCTTAAGGTTCGATCCCACGACCTCACAGCCCAGACCCCATGATGTTAACCACAACGCCCCGGCAGCAAGATGGTGACCTATTTTGTTTCATGTTTAGACAGAGATCTGCACTTATTTTTTCATATTACTGGAAAAAAATATTTAGTTTATTTAGCTTCATTTCATTCCAGCAAAGCAAGATTCACAAAGATTCGCTGAGCCATCTCTCTGCATCGACTGCCTTCAACCAACTCTTACTACAATCTTCGTCTGATGAGGTTGTCGCCCTTCATCTGCATGTCTCGTGCGCTGGCCAGAAAGTTCCGTAATGAGTGTTGATGTGGCCACACGCCACAATTAGGATTTTGCACTAAACCAACCATATAATCCATGTAAGTGTTTTGAGGCGTACGGTAAGTTTGAACCAGAATTTTATGTT
>JADBJO010008529.1:44409-49409 GCA_016801955.1 Conus betulinus
CTGCCCCCTTCCTGGGGAGCTAATCTGGCACTGGCCCTGAACAGCCCCCCCCCCCCCCCCCCCCCCCCCCCCCCCCCCCCCCCCTCCCCCCTGGAGGTTAAACTGGACCTGGTTCGAAACTGCCCCCTTCCTGAGGAGCTAATCTGGCACCAACCCCCCCCCCCCCCCCCTCCCGGAAAGTCGGAAAGTTAAAAACTGGACTGATCCAGAACAGCACCCCTGTCCAGATCCAGAACAGCCCCCTGTAGACCGCTGTTTTATCGCACCCTACCGTTTTGTCACACATGCGACTAAACGGCGGGGGGATAGCGACAAAACAGCGGTTGAAGGTCCACCGTTTTGTCTCTGTGCGACAAAACGGCGGATGTGCTACAAACACAGCGGTTTACGGTGTAACAAACCCAAAAGTACTCACCGTCCAGAAGTGCTCCCGGGGGGTACTACTGGGGCCGCGCCTGAATGACTCCCGAGAGTACATCTGGGTCGGGTAAAAAAAATGGACCCCTGTTTTCATAAAGTACTCCCGGGAGTCATTCTGGGCCGGTCCCAGAAGTATCCCCCCCCCCCCCCCCCCCCCCCCCCCGGCATATCTCCGTTAAGGTGTTGAGGGTTGTTATTTATTAGTCATAAAGTCATACATGCACATTCTATCTGAATCAACATGAAAACCAGTCTGAATCAGCTTTAGGGGGAGTACTTCTGGCCGGTCCCAGAAGTACCCCCCTTGCATATTTCCTTTATTAATGTGTTCAGGGTTGTTATTTACTACTGGTTATAAACTCATACATGGACATTCTACCTGAATCAACATTGAAATATAGTCTGAATCAACTTTAGGGGGAGTTGTTCTGGGCCAGGTCCCAAAAGTACCCCCCTTGAATACACCCTTTATCAATGTGTTCAGGGTTGTTATTTAATGATCATAAACTCACACATGGACATTCTACCTGAATCAACATTGAAAACGAGTCTGAATCAACTTTAGGGGAGTACTTCTGGGCCGGTCCCAGAAGTACCCCCTCGCATATCTCCTTTATAAATGTGTTCAGGGTTGTTATTTACTGGTCATAAACTCATACATGGACATTCTCTATCTGAATCAACATTGAAAACGAGTCTGAATCAACTTTAGGGGGGGGAGTACTTCTGGGGCCGGTCCCAGAAGTACCCCCCTCGCATATTTCCTTTATTAATGTGTTCAGGGTTGTTATTTACTGTACTGGTACCAAAAGTATACCCCCTGTCTAAAGGAATCATCGTTATAAGATGGTTACATAAAACAAACATTTATTTGCAAAATTGTCAATTAGGGGAGTACTTCTGGGGTCAAGGGGAGGGGTACTGTCCCAGAAGTAGTCCCGGGAGTCATTCTGGCGCGCGGGCTCAGAAGAAGTACTTTAGGGGAGTACTTCTGGGCGGGGAGTACTTTTGGGGTGTTACACCGGGTCAAGCTAAACACTCCAGGAGGGCTGTTCTGGGCTGGTGCCAGATTAACTCCCTGGGTGTAGGTCTGTTTTAGGGCAGGTCCAGTTTAACTGTCCAGGGGGCTGTTCTGGTCTGGTGCCAGATTAACTCCTCAGGTGGGGGGGGCTGGGCTGTTTTAGGGTAGGTCCAGTTTAACTCTATAGGGGGCTGTTTGGGCTAGCTAGTACCAGATTCACTGCCGAGGAGGGGGGCTGTTCTGGGCGGGTCCAGATTAACTCTCTAGGAGGCCTGTTCTGGGCTAATACCAGTTTAACTCCTCAGGTGGGGGGGGGGGGGGGGGGGCTATTTTTGGCCAGGTCCAGCTTAAACTCTCTAGGGGGCTGTTCTGGCGCAGGTCCAGTTTAACTCTCTTGGAGGGGGGGAGGGGGGCTGTTTTGGGTCGGGGCCAGATTATCTCGTCAAGGAAGGGGGGGGGGGGGGGGGGGGGTGTTGAGCCAGATCCAGTTTAACTTTTTCCAAAATATGTTCTAGGCTGTTGCAATATTAACTCCCCAGGAGGGGGTTTGTTCTGGGCCAGGTTCAGTTTAACTCTCGGGGGGGGGGGGGGGGGGGGGGGGGGGGGGGGGGGGGGGCTGTTCTGGGCTGGTGCCAGATTTACTCTCCAGGGTGGGGGGGGGAGATGTTCTAGATTGGGTTCAGTTTTAACGCTCCAATAGGGCTGTTCTGGTCTAGTGCCAGATTAACACCCCAAGATGGAGGGCTGTTCTGGGCCTTGTCTAGTTTAACTCTCCAGGGGCTGTTCCATGACGGTGCCAGATTAACTCCCCTGGAGGGGGCTGTTCTAGGACAGGTGCAGTTTAACTCTCCAGAGGGGCTGTTCTGGGCTGGTGCCAGATTAACTCCCCAGGAGAGGGGGGGGCTGCTGTTTTGTGGCCAGGGCCAGTTCTACTCTCCAGGGAGGCCTGTACCAGCTGGAGCCAGATTAACTCCCCAGGAGGGGGGGCGGGGGGGGGCTGTTCTAGGCCAAGTTCTTTTTAACTCTATAGGGGGGGCTGTTTTGGGCCAGTGCCAGATTAACTCCCCAGGAGGGGGGAAGGGGCTGTTCTGGGCCTTGTCTAGTTTAACTTTCCAGGGGGGCTGGGGGGGGGGGGGGGGGGGGCTGTTCCATGACGGTGCCAGATTAACTCCCCTGAAGGGGGACTGTTCTGGGACAGGTGCAGTTTAACTCTCCAGAGGGGCTGTTCTGGGCTGGTGCCAGATTAACTCCCCAGGGGGGGGGGGGGGGGGGGGGGGGAGAGGCTGTTTTGTGCCAGGGCCAGTTTAACTCTCCAGGAGAGGGGGGGGGGCTGCTCTAGGGCCAGATCCAGTTAAACGCTCCAAGGGCCTGTTTTGGGCCGGTGCCAGATTAACTCCCCAGGAGGGGGGAGGAGGGGGCTGTTCTGGGCCTTGTCTAGTTTAACTCTCCAGGGTGGTGGGGGGGGCTGTTCCATGACGGTGCCAGATTAACTCTCCTGGAGAGGGGGGGGGGGGGGGGGCTGTTCTAGGACAGGTCCAGTTTAACTCTCCAGAGAGGCTGTTCTGGGCTGTGCCAGATTAACTCCCCAGGAAGGGATGGGGGAGGGGGGGGGGCGGGGGATCCTGTTTTGTGCCAGGGCCAGTTTAACCCCCAAGGGAGGCCTGTACCAGGCTGGAGCCAGATTAACTCCCCAGGAGGGGGGGGGGGGGGGCTGTTCTAGGCCAGGTCCAGTTTAACTCTCTAGGGGGTCTGTTTTGGGCCGGTGCCAGATTAACTCCTCAGGAGGTGGAGGGGGCTGTTCTGGGATTTGTCTAGTTTAACTCTCCTGGGAGCTGTTCCATAACGGTGCCAGTTTAACTCCCCTGGAAGGAGGCTGTTCTAGGGCAGGTGTAGTTTAACTCTTCAGAGGGGCTGTTCTGGGCTGGTGCCAGATTAACTCCCCAGGAAAGGGGGGGGGGGGGGGGGGGGGTGTTTTGTGCCAGGGCCAGTTTAACTCTCCCGGAGGGGGGAGGGGGCTGTTCTGGGCCATTTTAGTTCAACTCTCCAGTGGGTGTCTGTTCCAGTCCAGTGACAGATTTAATTCCCCAGATGTCTTAGGGGGTTGTTCTGGACCAGATCCAGTTTAACTCCTCAACGGGAGGGGCTGTTTTGGGCCAATGTCAAAATTAATTCGCTGGTGACACTGACACTGACACTGGCATCTTTCATGGACAGTGGCTTATAGCCTTTTCGTCAAGGGGGTACAATGTCTTTTCATGCATAGAAGAAAAAAACAAAAAAAAAAACTGCAAATTAGGTGTATACACAACTAACCAAACTCAAGAAATGATTCCATTTCCATCACTCATTTGTGTTTCTTGTGTATGTTCTAGTGCAAAATCACTGTCACACAACAACCATTCCCTTCACATACGCACACTGATCCATCCTATCTTCCATCGACTTGCACTCACGCATTTATATCCTTATCCTCCCTTCTCCCCATCCATACACATTTTCTGTACAGATAAGTTTTCTGGCTTGATATTATGAAAACCACTCACTTGAACCCATCAAGCTTCAAAGTCAAATAAGTATTCTAAAGAATAAAAAATGAAATATGATTGATATCCCCTCAGTGTTTTGAACTTTTATTCATTCATAATTTTCTTCCGCGTAGCTTCTGTTAGATATTTTGCTAGCATGTTTAACAATGTTTCATCATTTGTTTGCAAAATATTGTAAAGGTTTCGACTCGTGACTGTGTTGTGATCAAAGAGTCTTGATTTTTTTCTAATGTTCCCAAAAGCAGGACAAGTGAACAAAAAATGTAACTCATCTTCTCTGATTGCAATATCATTACACAATGGACATGAGTCATCAACAGCATCATTATTTAGATACCATCTTTTATTAGCATTTAATCCCAGTTTTATGTTTCTAAATCTTGCAAGGATATACCTCTTTGCTACCGATTAGATACTAGATGTAAATACTTTTCTGCCTCCAAGTTACTTTGAAGGAGAGGAACCAGGAATATCTATCATGTTTTTCTAGTTGGCTGTGCCAGTTTTGTTTATACGAAGAAATTAGTCTATCTTTGAATTCAGACATAAAAACGGTTTCGTTTCCGACTCCCTGGCTCAACCACACTATTCCAAACCCATTCTCTGTCAGCACTTTCTTAAACTTTGAGGCCCAGTGAACATTTTCTAACTCACATTGTTGCAGCATCAAGTCGTAGGCTTGCCTGCTCAGTCTAGCTACTGGTAATCGTATTACTTTACGCCAGTATCTAACACACTTTAAAATACATCTGATGTACAAAGGGTACCTTTCTGTTTCACCGTAAGCTATTTTATTGGACGAATGAATGGAATATTCAGAAACCGTTTGATTGCATAAGTGTTCACTCTTTCTTTTTTTTTATATAGATTTTCATCAAGTCCCCATATTTCAGCACCATATGTAAGAATTGGTTCAATCTGGGTATCAAATAGCTCCCAAAATATGTGTGGATCAGTAGTATTTAATTTCCTCAACGTTTTCAAAATTTCTATCACGCTGTTTTTTGCCTTTT
>JADBJO010008529.1:56909-66909 GCA_016801955.1 Conus betulinus
ATTGATCAACAGGGCATTGGTCTGGAGACCTGACCAGGGCTGACCGGACTGAGGTGATTTGCAGCCAGAACTCGTGCGAACACCACTGGTGGGAGAGGTACATGAAACAGCTTCTGTTGCCCGGGCGCAGCAGCCGGAGCGTAAAGAGAACAAGGAGCTTTATATCAGGATGGATGGCTTTGATTTCCAGGGCAACAGTCAGGAATCTTGAAATGGTTTGTGTGGTTGTTGGGTTATAAACTGCCTAGCTGCTGCTGTTTCAACTGGCGTCAGTGGCTTTCACTCCATGCCACCGTGTTGGTCATCACATAATCGAGTTTTATCAGATCGATTATTAATGTTCTCTGAGGTCGCTCACGTTTTCTGACCAACACTGTCGATGTTTGTATCTCTCAGGCCTAGCTGACGCTGGGATATATCATGAATGGAAGAGTAAAGTACAAACATCCATTCAAGTCTCTGACCAGAAAAAAAAGACTGTGTCTCATCCTCATTGATCAACAGTAAATAAAAACCTTAGACTTGTTGCTGTTGTGGTGAACACAAAGGCTGACCAAACAAGATGTAAGTGGGGATATAGCTACGCACAAAACAAGTGAGATGATTTTGCCCAGCCAGTGCAGGGGGCTACATCAGGGCTGCTTGGGGCACAATCACGCGCTGCACAGCTAAAAAGCATCATGGTCATCGCAACAACTCTTTTAACAATCAACTTTCATACTTCTGTAGCTGAGCATCAGTGTCTACAGTAGAACCATTGTGACCTCCCGAGACATGGTTCCTGGGCAGCATGGGTAGCTACAGGTCATCGATGGACAGGGCCCTGCTCTTAAGGTCTGATGGGACAGGGTAACCAGACAGAGGTGATTTGCAGATAAAAGTCGTGCAAGTACCGTGGCTTTAGGGGTGTGTGAACACAGCTACTGTTGTCGGGTGCAGCTGCCGGAGCGTAAAGAAAGAAAGAGCTGTATTTTAAGATGGATGGCTTTGATTTTTCAGGGCAACAGTATGAATCTTGAAATGGGTTTGTGTGGTTCTCTGTGTTATAAACTGCCTAGCTGCTGTTGGGTGTTTAAACTGGCATCTGTGGCTTCCATTCCATGCCAACGTGTCGGCCACCACACAGTCGGGTTTTATCAAATTAATGGTTGGCTTTCTGAGGTTGCTCACTTTTGTGACGTATGATGTAGATGTTTGTTGTGCTTGGGTCTAGTTGATTCTGGGATACACCATGAGTGGAAGTGTAGAGCATAACATTAATTGCAGTCTCTGACCAGAATAGGACACTGTCTCACCCTCATTGATTCATAAATCATCAACAACACAACAACAAAAAAAACCAACTCGGATTACTTGCTGTTGTGGTGAACATAAAAGTTGATGTAAAATGTGTGCAGTGATATAGTTGCACACAAGTCAAGTGAGATTATTTTAGCCCAGCCAGCCCAAGGGATACATCGGGGCCCTTGGGGCACAATCACGTGCTGCACTTAAGAATCTTGAAAGCATCATGGCCGTCGCAACAAATCTTTTTAACAATTAACATTGATTTTTTTCATGTTCTTAAACGTCAGTCTCTATGGTACAACCCTTGTGACTTCTGAGATATCGTGGCTGGGGTGCGTGCTTAGCTAGAGGCCAGTCAAGACAAGGAATGAGAACTACGTCCTTCAGTCTGTTCCAGCAGCAGCAGCACTACACAAAGTGCCTTCTATCTTGTAGACGCATTAGCTCGGATTTATAGAGTGTCTGTCCCTCATTGATTAACAGGGCTCTGGTGTCTAGGTCTGATGGTCCAGGGCCAACCAGACGGAGGTGATTTGCACAGAGAACTCGTGCAAGCACCGATGGCTTTAGAGGTGTGTGAAAGCAGAGTCTTTTGTCGAGTGCAGCTGCCAGATCGTGAAGAGAGGAGATATTTTTCAGGATGGATGCCTTTGATTTCCAGGGCAACGGTCAGGGGTCTTGAAATGGTTTGTATAGTTATCTGTGCCCAGCTGCTGCTGTTGGGTGTTTCAACTGGCGTCAGTGTGGCTTCCATTCCATGCCACCGTGTCTGCCATCACACAGTCGCGTTTTATCATATGATTGATAATTAACTTTCTGAGGTTGCTCACTTTTTGTGACCAACAATGTAGATGTTTGTATCTCTTGAGCCTGGTTGACGCTGGGATATACCATGAATGGAAGCACAGATTACAAACCAGTCTTTGAAGTCTCTGGCCAGAAGAGGACTCTATCTTATCTGCACTGATCATCAATTAGAAAAAAAAACTCAGATAACTTGTATTTTGGTAAACATAAAAGCTAACCTAAAAATGCATGCAGGGATATAGTTACGCACAAACGTATGAGATTATTTTAGACCAGTCAGCGCAGAGGGCTGCATCAGAGCTGTTTTTCGGGCACGATCATACGCTGCACTTAAAAAGCTAGAAAGCATCGTGGTCATCGCAACAACTCTTTCAACAATTCACTTCTGATTTCATCTTCTCGAACATCATTGTCTACTCTGTAACGCTTGTGACGTCCTAGACAAGGTGGATGGTTTGCATGGTGTGCTAGAGGCGAGTGAAAACAAGGAATGAGAACTGACGTCTTTCAGTCTGTTCCAGCAGCAGCACTACACAAGGCACCTCCAATCTTGTAGACACATTAGCTCGGATTTATAGAGTGTCTGTCCCCCTTGACTGATTGACATGGCTCTGGTGTCAAGGTCTGATGGTCCAGGGCTAACCAGACAGAGATGATTTGCAGATAGAATTCGTGCAAGCCCCGTTGGTTTTAGAGGTGTGTGAAAGCAGAATCTTGTGTCGCGTGCAGCTGCTGGAACGTAAAGACAGAAGGAGATGTTTTCTTTCAGGATGGATGGCTTTGATTTCCAGGGCAATGGTCAGGAACCTTAAGATGATTTGTGTGGTTGTTTGGGTTACAAAACTACATAGCTGCTGTCGGGGATGTGACTGGCGTCTGTGGCTTCCACGCCAAGCCACCGTGTCGGCCACTGATGTGGAGATTATTACAACAACATTGATTCAGACTTGCTTCACCTAGCTTGATGTTATATTACGGATTACGATCCACTAGATGCCATCATCTTAGTGTGGTATGCCAGTACCTTGGGGTGTTTCAGTACAGATTTACTTCTGCCTCAAGAAGCCCAACTGCGCTCTCCTACCCATTTCTAAATGCCTGGTCTTGTCCTAAGGTCTGGTTTAACTGTTTTATAGCTGTAATAACTGCTACACAGCAACACAAAAGCAGGCGCTTCTGCGAGGTACTGTGATGGCATCTTCTTGAGCAAAAACCATGGAATTGCCAATACCTGTCCACGTGTTGCACACGTCAATGAAAACGTCACGAATCGTAAACGTGTTCTCACCAGAATGAGACACAATACAGTCCAACAGTTTTCCTAGACTGATGATTGAAGGATGATCCTATGAAGAGAAGGGAAGACTTTTTTTAAGGTAAGCAATGATATAGATTGTCATGTTTGTGGCAGATGCCAGAGACTGACAATCAGTCAAACCATTTGAAAACTAGAATGGTCAGGCCTACTACACTACCACCTAGAATGGACGAGAGCAACATCCTTTCGTCCAGTTTTGAGAATTATGACAGACTATAACAGTACGCAATTCGTCATCGCACGACACTTAGAAGAAAATGAAGGAATTGTCACTGACATGTTACCATGAGATGGGAGTTCATTAACGCTGGATGCGCGAGCAATACAACTGGGGTCAGTATAAACTGAGAACAGTACAAAAAATACATCTGCATATATAGTCGATTTGTTTGGTAAGTTTTATGAAGTTTAGTTCGTTCAGCAGCTATTTCTTGGAGGAGCTAGAGAGCTAGATGGCAAAGATTGATCGTGGAACGTGCTTGCCAGTGTTGTTTGAGAACAAACCAATGGTGGGTGACGGCGTGCTGTGAACGTCCGCCTCAGACGCCACTCATATCACAGCCTTGTCACATTTTGTCTTCTCATGACAACTCGCACCGTAGTCATACACACATACGCGGACGAGATAAGGATTCACATGTCTGAAAGGAATGGAAATTTAAATGTTGATCAAGTCCACATTGGTAACTGCCGCATTTTTTTTTTTTTTTTTTTTTTTTTTTTTTTTGAGAGAAATTGATTCTTCAGAGACAAGTACACATGGAAGAGCTGAAACCAAAGCAGTACTATGGGCAATGTAAACCGTCTTTGATGCTAGAACCAAGTCGGTCAGCACTCTCGAGACTTTGGCGTCAATCATTTTGGCGATCTGTGCATCACTAACCTTCCTTTCTGTCTCCGAGTTCCCTGTACATGTATTTCAGCACCTTTTGTTTTTCGTTGGTTGATTCACCGCCTCTGCATCAGCTCCTCTGTCTCTCCACCCATCCGCCTTCTTCTTTTACATTGCAAATATCCCCCGGAATCTCGCCAGGAGGGTCTGCTGGCTGGAACTATGGAAGAAGCAAAACTCAGCGGAGCACAGAATGTGTACAGCCTTGGCACTAACACAATGGAAAGTGGAATGGAAAGGAATAGGATCAAAAAGAAAATACGCATGTGGCCGCTCCATGAAAAAAAAAAAAGAATACTGTGTGTTGAAAAGAAAAAATGTTGTTGTGAATAGAACGAGCCCTAGGAGTCCTGTGACACAGATGGAGTCAGAAGATGGTCTTGAAGAGAGGATTTTAGTCCTGAAACGTCATGAGCACGTACTTCGACCTTCAGGAAACGTTATGTCAAGGACAAGCCGGAAGACAAAAGCTCCGCTACGTTAGTTCAATGTAACGAAGGATGGAGCTGAACTTTGAGATATAAGGCACTTGGGAAGAGAGACGTTTGGAGAGCTATGGGAAGGCTATGGCGGACTTGGGTGAGGAAGAAGCTGAAGACAAGAACAGGAAAGACCTGGTGATCAATGACCGGAGGGTCTGGAGCGGTTTGTGTTTCCTTCGCCTCACTTTGCTTTTCTCCCATGACACTCCGTTTTTTTGTTTTTTTTTTTTTTGTTTTGGTGTGTGTGTGTATTTGAGTCATGAAATGTCCTTGGAATTTGTTCACTTTGAATAACTGTTGTTGATTATTTCTTGTCTGTCTGTCTGTCTGTCTGTCTGTCTGTCTTTTTTTTCCCCTCCCCCTTGTCTCTTTGTGTGTGTGATGTGTCATATGTGTGCGTGCGCGCGCGCGTGTGTGCATACTTGTGGGCAGGAGGAAAATTTAATTGTATAGAACTTGTGAACAGCGCATTTTGTATGGTTCGTTTCCATTTCAATAAGTATGTGGAATATACGAGAGGAACAGAGAAGGGGGACCACACACACACACACACACACACACACACACACACACACACACACACACACACACACACACACACACACACACGCACGCGCGCGCGCGCGCGCGCGTCACTCAGTTCATTCCTCATGCGTATATGACAACATTCTGCCAGCAGGTGAGAGAATCAATATAGGCTACACATTTCAAAACCTTATCTGGAAAATACCCTTAAGGCGGCAATTTGTCTGCAAAGATGAAAAAAGCCTCAGTGCTTTCTTTCTCTGAATCACACAGTTGAATGCTCTGCGTTTCTTTCGAGGTGAACATCCCACTCCGAGTCGTCGTCTTTGAATGGCTGTAGTGTTGGAGCATTATCTCACGCCCGCATTTCAAGGGAACATCATTGTGTTTGCCTGGCACCCAGCATTATCTGAACAGCTGTGGCATTTCAGGGAACATCATTGTCTGGAGCCATCTGGCACCGACGGTATTCTCCCTACATCCAATCGAGTCATGCATGCTGGCAAGGGGAACTGTGTCTGATTGAATCATGCCTGGGGTTAGTGCTGTGAGCTCAAGTGTCTGGACTTCAATCCAGTTTATCCTCTCGTATGTCCCAGTATCATGCCTGAAGACACAGTGCTGTGAGCTCAAGTGCCTGGACTTCAATCCAGTTATCCTCTCGTATGTTCCAGTATCATGCCTGAAGACACAGTGCTGTGAGCTCAAGTGCCTGGATCCTTCAATCCAGTTATCCTCTCGTATGTCTTCCAGTATCATATCATGCCTGGAGACACGCGCTCTTTCTTCTTCTTCTTTCTTCTTCTTTCTTCTATTTTTTGTATGTGTTAAGATGCAATTAGGTGGCCATACTGATTGAGCAACTGTTAACGTATCTTGCGTTAATAAGACTTTTGTCTACACTGCTTCCGTTTATGAAAGAAAAAGTAGTAATTCAAAGAAGGGTTTATTTCTACAAGACAATGGTGCTCTGGACTTAAAAGTTCATGAAGGATTCACATCTGTATTTAGATACATGTAATGTATGTCTCGTTAGTGACAGTAGTTAGCAGTGCAGACTTTAAGGCTGGGCGATAGCGCGTTTTGAGTTCGATCATAGTTGTTTATTGCTGGGATAGATGTTTTGCTTCTACACAAAGCAGAGTGTGGTATATGATCTTAGAATTCGAAGGCAGAAAGGACGCAGTCGAGTTTTCATCCTCTTAACTGTTGAGTATCTAATATCTCAAAATGTCTGACCACACTGTAGGTGTTTGTGTCTTTGAGCCTAGTTGACGCTGGAATATATCACGAAAGGATGAGCAGCGTATATACCTGTTATTCAAGTCACGGGTCGGAATGTAACTTTTAAGCATCGCCTTTCTTATCTTCATCAGTGATCTAAAAAGAATTCTTAAATTTCCTTCTGTCATGGTTAACTCAAGCTGACCAGCTTCCTCCCCCCCTCCCCCCCTTCAGCATTCTCCCCTCACCTACCCCATTAAACATAGGATATCGTGCACGCACAAAGTTGGATACAAATCCACCGTGATGCTGGCCGGCCACGTCACGGCAATATGGGGCACATGCACACACTGCACTCACAGAGCTAGAAAGCAACTCTTTCAACCATCAACTTTCGTTTCTCACGTTCCTCAACATAAGTCACAGTAGCCCTCGTGTCGGCCTAAGTCATTCTGGCTGTATTGTTTTGCTCTACACACAACAAAGGCATTGAATGGGAAACAACGTCACCCCAGTCTCTTCCTCTGGCCGCTCTGCACGACCTACCTCCGACTTGCAGACACATTTGCTCGTTTTTTATAGAGTGTCTGTCCCTTATTGATCAGCAAGACTGGTCTTGAGACCTGATGGGCCAGGGCTGACCAGATAGAGGTGATTTGCAGCCAGAATTCGTGCAAGCACCATCGGCTTTAGAGGTATGTGAAAACAGCTCCTTTTGGCCCGAGTGCGGCCGCCGGAGCGTAAAGAGAGAAGGAGCTTTTTATCAAGATTGATGCCTTTTGACTTCCAGGGCAACAGCCGGGTACTGTGAAATGGTGTGTGTGTGGCCGCCATGCCATCTTGTCGGTAAACTAATGCGGAGATTCCTTGTCAACCATTCTTTCATTCGTGCTTCACCCAGCTTGACGCTGCATTGTGAATTGTGATTCTCGACATGCATGTCATCATTTTAGAGTGTATGCCTGTTTGCATACTGTAAGATTTTTCCGCCTGAAAAAACCCAACTGCACTCTGCTCTTTCTTTCTCAGCGCGTTATCTTGTCTTGAGATCTGTTTATAGCTGCCTCATGGCAGTGATACCTGCTACATAGCACAAAAGCTGACTCTTTTGCGAGGTATCCTGATGATGGCACCTCCTTTAAAAAAAAAAAAAGGACATTGCCTGTAACAGTTCACTTGCGTACACCAATGAACAACGTCCAAACAAAATCACATGCTCAGCGTAATGAGGCACATTAAAATTCAAAGGTTTTCAAAGTTGGCTTTTTGAAATTAATCCCAGAAGAAGTAGTGGTTGGAAATGTTGGTTACTGTTAAGCTTGTGTCAAATGCGGGGGGTTTACAATAAAAGTCAAACCATTTGAAAAACAAGAATGGTCAGTTGTGCAATGTTATGACCAAGAAATAATCGATGGTTACATCATTTTCCCAGTTTGACGATTGTTGAGGACAATAACAATAGCAAATGGTCATCACACTGAACCCTATGTTAAAAGACCGAATTCTTACCCAAAGTGTTTATAACATTTAACTCCATGATTATGGAATTCATGATTTCTTAGTTAGCCAGCGTTACAACTGAGATCAGTATAAACATGTGAAAACAGTATAAAAAAATTTCCATCAAGCAAAACTGTTATGCAAGTTTTATGAAGTTTTTACAAGTTTAGCGAATTTCTTCTTCGACGAAGTACCGAACAAGTTAACAAACACTGAACATCGAGCGTACCTGCAAATATTGTCTGGGAACAAATTGATGACCTATAGTTGCACATTGGAAAAAATTCATAACCGACGTCATTCATGCTACTGTCTCGTCATATTCTTTCTTTGATTTTCGACAATTTCATACCATTGAGAGTAACAGACATTGGGACGAACGAAAGGGACATACGACTGCATAGAAACGCAACGTGAATCTTGATCAAGTACACGTTCTATTTTATTTCAGAGAAATCCATTCTACAGAGGCGAGGAGGGCACACTTAAGTGCGGAAACTAATCCAGTACCATTGGCGATGTATAACTCTCTTCTCTCTCTCTCTCTCTCCTCTCTCTCTCTCTCTCTCTCTCTCTCTCTCCTCTCTCTCCTCTCTCTCTCTCTCTCTCTCTCTCTCTCTCTCTCTCTCTCTCTCTCCTCTTCTCATCATGCCAGAGCAATATCGGTCAGCGCTCTCGAGACTTTTCGTGTCAATGATTCAGTGATCGTGCCATCGCTACCCTGCTTTTCTATCGCCAAGTCCCTTTCATGTGTACCTCTCCACCTTCGTTACACTGGTTGACTCACCTCCTTTGAATTCATCTACCCTGTCGTCCCACTCAGCTGCCCTCTTCTTTGCATTGCAACCCCCACCCCCCCCCCCCTCCCCCCCCCCCCCCCCCCCCCCCCCCACCCTGTACCCGCGAGCCTCGCTAGAAAGAAGGGTCAGCTTGCTGGGACCAGAGAAAAGAGCGAGAATCAATGACATTACTGAATATACATCTTGAGCACCATCAGCAGCGAGAATCAGTGACATTACTGAATATACATCTT
The DNA here is from genome assembly GCA_016801955.1 of Conus betulinus. Lineage (NCBI taxonomy): Eukaryota > Metazoa > Mollusca > Gastropoda > Neogastropoda > Conidae > Conus > Conus betulinus. The sequence continues at coordinate 65,978 of JADBJO010008529.1, forward strand.
GAGCACCCACACACCGAGAGAAACAGAATGGCGCAGTAGAATAGGACGGAAGAGAAGATAAATATCTAATTATCCTGCGAAAAGTAGGAATACCTCGGTCGGGCGCGAAAGTTTTGTTGATGCGAACAGAGCCAGCACCCCCCACCCCCCACCCCCACCCTCCGCACCCCCCGTGAGCCCTCCTATGACAGATGGAGGAAGAGGATGCTTATAACAAGTGTGGATTTTTTTAGTCAGCAAAAATGAAAGAAAAAGGACCGAGTGGCTGGCTGGACCTCCAGGAAGGGTTGCCAAGGGCAAGTCTGCAAGACGGCAGCTCCACAATGGCAGTGCAATGTGAAGAAGGATGGGAGAAATGAAATGGGGTCCGGAGCACATGGAGGGGGTGGGGGTGGGGGAACAGGGATGTTTGGAGACTGATGGGACGGCCACACGGGATCTCAACGAGAGAGGATGAAGCTGAAGAACAGAAGAGACGAAAGACACGGTGATCAATGAGCAGGGGGCTGGAAGGGTTTCTGTTTCCTTGGCTTCAGTTTGCTTTTCTTTGATTCCCTGCTACGTCTCGCTCTCCTCGCCCTCTCCTCGGTCTCTCCCTCTCTCCCACTCCCTCTTTTTCTCCTCCCTCCCTTCTCATTCCTCTCCGGCTCTCCACTTCCCTCTCTCAGAGGTTTTCCTCTCTCTCGAACCTTTCTCCCTCCCCTCATCCCTCTCTTCTCTCCCACTCTCTCATCTCTCTCTCAGTCTCTCACTCTCTCTCTCTCTCTCTCATCCTCTCTCCCTCTACTCTCTCGAGCGTCTCCTCCTTCTCTCGCCACTCTCCTCTCCTCTCTCGACTACCTCTCCGAGTAACCGTCTCTCTCTCTCTCACTCTCTCTCTCTCTCCTCTCTCTCTCTCTCTCCTGCTCTCCCTTCTCTCTCCTCTCTCCTCT
>JADBJO010008529.1:71909-81909 GCA_016801955.1 Conus betulinus
TATTTTATTCAGTGTAGGCCACAGCTCCTTCTGAATGGGGGGACGGGGAGGGGATTCCATGAGACCATGATACTTTTGACAGTGGTCTTACATGAGACACAGCAACATAGTGGAGAATAGACTTCTTAATTTTAACGAAAAGAACGTTATAGGTACACGCATCAATATCAGCTTTTTCAGTTTCTTTAACTGCATTAGCACGCCCTTTAAAGGCCTGAGAGAGAGAGAGAGAGAGAGAGAGAGAGACAGACAGACAGACAGACAGACAGAGGGGGAGAGAGACAGACAGACAGACAGAGGTGGGAGATGTCCTTCAGTCCAGCTGTCAGTCCACAAACAATGGTTTTACTCCCACGGAAGTCCCTGACTTGCAGTCCACCACTTGTCCGTTCTTGCGGGCGATAAAAAGAATGGAAGGGAGGGGACCCCTTTCCGGGTCTCCCGTTAGGGCCGCTGTCACCAAAAAGCGGAAGCAATCGAAGTCGCTCAATCACGTGCAGCGGAAGTGAGGAGAGGACGGCGATAAGTGACGCAGTTCCGGTCGGAGTCCAACGCCAGTCCAACGGTGCCAGAGTCCCTCGCTGGGTTATTGCTTTAAGTCCATTCCGGCTTGATTGGCTTCCCTCAGTCCCTGCTTGTTTTACTGTAGGTGATGGCCAAGGAGTGTTAATGTCGACGGAAGATTGGGGAGCTGAAATAGGTTTCCTGGTGCGGCTGTGTGTGTGTGTGTGTGTGTGTGTGTGTGTGTGTGTGTGTGTGTGTCCATTATCAGTAAGCTCGACAATGATTAAAGAGATGGGTGGGTGGGATGTGGGGGGGAAATGAGGGTTTCTATGAGCAGATAAATTATCTTAAGATAGTGTGACTGCAGGGTTTTAGTTTGTGTTTTTTTTTTCTTTTTGTTGTTGTTGTTGTTGTTGTTGTTAACGGCGGTGATCTCTTTGGTCACCCCCACCATCACTGGTTTATTTTTGTTGTTTGAAAGATGTGAATTGTCTTTTTTAAGGGTTTGCCATGTAATGGTCTTTAGAATACATTTTAGGAACAAAAGGGATCTCTTTTTGTTTTTCTGTTGGTTATCCGTCTGTCTGTTTGTCCCTCTCTGACTCTGTCTGTCTGTTTGTCAGTCTCTCTCTCTCTCTCTCCTCTCTCTCTCTCTCTCTCTCTGTCTCTCTCTCTCTCTCTCCCTCTCCCTCTCTCTCGGCCCCGTCTCTCTCTCTCTCAACAAACAACATAATTACATAAGTGCATGCACAAACAGAAACACACGCGTGCACATGCATGCACACACAGAAACTCAAGCAAGCGCGCACAAACACATACGCACAAACACACACGCGGTGCGCGCACACATAAACACACAACACACACAACGCGCGCCCGCCACACACACCACACACACACACACACACACACACCGGTTGTTGGGGGCACACACACACACACACACCACACACACCTTTACTGTAGATCAACTCGTAGGACAATTCTGAGGAACGAATCGAAGAAACCAAAACGACATAGTTCGCGCGCGCATGTTGCGTGCCATGTGTTTGTGTGTGTGTGTGTGTGTGTGTGTCGTGCGTGCGTGCGTGCGCGCGCGGCGCGCGCGCGCGCGCGTGTGTGTGTGGTGTGTGTCGGGTGGAATAAGTCTGGTGTCTCTTTTCTAGCCGTCACTATGCAATCCATTTGTTGTACCAGTACGCTAACATGGCGAATGTGTTCGGTGGACGTTCGACCGGAATAATGTGAACATTCTTGTTTGGGGTGGTTTACTGTGGTTTTATTATTGCTCGTGAAACCTACGACTTTCTGTTCAGACCTCTGAAAGCATGTTTCAAACAAGACCGTGATCCCCTGTCCCCCCCCCCCCCCCCACCCACCACCATCCCACGTACAAGTACTCGAACAAATCCTGGAAAATGTCAATAACTTTTCAAGATATTCACGGCACTATGTTTGGGCTTAATTTACTTTTGGCGACGTGACGTGTGTGGGTGACGGCAATGCAGTTGTTCCTATAGGCTGTGCTGTTTGGCGATGGAACTGGGAAAAAACCACACACTCGCACACACAACAACTCACGTGTTTCCGATCTCTACCAGTACATGGATTCAGTCACGGTTTTTTTTGTTTTGTTTTGTTCAAGGTGTCCTTGAACCAAAAAAAAACAACAAAAAAAACTTCCTCTCTCGCTCTCTCCTCTCTCTCCTCTGGCTTCTCGGATCTCTCTCCCGTGGGCCTCTTCTCTCTGGGGGGGGTCCTCTCGCGTCGGTCCCTCAAATAATGGAGTTTGCATCTTTGGAGCTCCTGATTCCGTTGGAACAAAGGTAGTTGGAAAAACGATGCTGTGCAGGATGTCAGTGGAACAAGGTAGCTGGGGGATTTTTTTGTCGCGCCTTTCAACTTTCATATTCTTTATAACGCCCCCACGTCAGTCTACAATGTTTTTGTGTTATATCAGCTTAAAAGGTATTTAAAATCAATAACTGGGGTGAAATGGTCCCTTGTTTAGGTTTATCCGTCGATGCCATATCAACAGGCTTCGAGGATTTTCTTCAATGAGACAAGGAGTGAGGGCTGCGTAATTCGTTTCGACGAACGCGCGGCATACCGTCGGCCTAATTGGTGCTACGGGTTCCTTCCCCGCTCTCGCTGCACAGCCTTCTCGCCCTTTCCTTCAACTCAAAAAACCAAAAAACAAAAAAAAGGAGGGGGGGGGGTGGGGTGTGGGGGGGGGGTCCTTGTCTTTGCGCAGAAACGTACGCGCACATCCCTAAACTCTCCACCCCGGACTTATCGTTCAGCTAGCAACACCCTCCTGTGGTGGCTGGCAGGCTCAAACGACGGAATCGGCGTGCTATTAGCCCGGTCCCTGGGTGCCCGCCACGGCTCAACCCCCTAGCTGTCTTGTAGGTGCTGGTTTCACTGACCTCCCTCTGGTAGTATCTGTATCTGATGCTGTCTATTCCACCCCTTTTTTACTTGCTTCTTCCTTTCCTTCTTCCCTTCTTTTTTTTTTCTTTTCCCCCTTTGTCTTCATTCCCCCCTTCCTTTTTTCTTCCCCCCCCCCCCCCCCCTCTTTCTTTTTTCTTTTTCCTTCTTTTCTTTTAGGGATCCCACCCCCCCCCCTCCCCCCCCCCCCCCGCCCACCGCCCCCCCCGCCCCCCCCCCCCCCCCCCCCCCCCCCCCCCCCCTTGTTGTCCCGACTCGTTTTCTGTGTTTGGTGTACTCCTGGATAGTTGACCACACTCCGAAAAAACCGTCGGATTCGGTTAAAGAACTCGTTTAATAACAAGGTTTGAAAGTGAGAGTTGAGAGAATGACAGGGGGGGCCAACACACCGGTTTCGAATCAGGCAGGGTTTTTTTTTTTTGTTTTGGTTTTTTTTTTTTTTCATTCCCTGTCTCTCTTCTTCGTTTCAAACTCGGTCTTTTAGTGATGATCGCGGCGGTTGGTAGGCTAGGCAAGTAAGGGTGACGGGGGGTTGTTTGATACATAGAACAGTACTAAGCTTAATGAGAGGATACATGTATTGGATCGATAGATGATGAGACATAAGGGCTATGATACTAAATCCCAATGTATGTGGTGTAAGAATGAAATGGGGGATGATCACCATAAGAGTGATGATGCGTATCACTCAGATACCATTATTGTTGTTGTGGCTTGTCTGGAGGATTTGTTGTAGTTATTGTTATTTCATTATTGCTAATCGATCATGACTAGGGCTGCTGCTGCTGGATAGAATGATTGGCCCGTTGTTGTTGTTGATTGTTCTAAAACACATTGTCATAATACGACACGTCGCACTTGGTTACTGAAGAAGTTCAGGCGAGAACCGCACAAACAACCCTTACATCATCTTTACGCAGGTCTCTTGTCTAGACTGCTTATAATCACTACCGCAAGTTTTACCGAGCCATAGTAACTTGCTAGGGAGGAAAAGAAAACTGAAAAGAAAAAGAAATGAGCACTTCAACCCAAGCGACGGGAAAAAAAAAGATGTTGGTTTTTTAACTACCATAGAGACATATACATCTGTGGGATCCAGAAATAGTTGAGAGTGGCAAAAGCCATTGACGACACGGTCTTAAGAGTCCAGCAAAACCACCGCCCACCAAGTTCGCTAGTAGTGCAACAAAATTCCTCACCTCAGCTACAACTGCGCTTACGCACTTTTCCGTAGAGCATGATGCAAAGACAATGCACGAATTAAAAATGATAGTATAGGACCAGTAGTAACATAACCACAAAAAACACAACACACGAGTGCGCGCGCGCCCGCGGCGCACACTCTCACACACACACAACACACCACACACACCAACGCAACCACACAAACACATCACACTGCACACACACACACACCACAGCACACACACACACACACCCAACCACACAGATAATAGTAGAAGAGATAGATAGATATAGATATATAGATATATATATATATGCAATCTTTAATTTCACCATTTACATACAAGTAATATAAACCTTTTTTTTTTTTTTTTTATGTGTTCCGTGCTGGCCCTTGATTGGGGGGGGGGGGGTGGTGGTGGGGGGTCCAATGAATACTTCTATAGCGCCTATTCTCGGCTAGAAGACCAAGCTCTAAGCGCTTAAACAACAATCCACACTCTTTTACACAACAGGCTGCCTACCTGGGTAGTGCCGACTGAAGAGCTGCCAGCTGCGCTTCATTCAGTCGTTTCCCGTGTCATCCAGTCAGTATCGTTCAATATCGATCACTCATTTTCCTTACTTCCTTTCATTCTTCCATTTCTCACGCAGGTGCATGCTGTGTGTAACGTGTCATCCATACCAACGGCCCAACTGGCCTTCTTTTCCGAAAGTTGGTGATGGGATTTTTTAACATATGGTGCATGATGTTATGTGCTGCGTTCACACTAGGGGGTTTGCTCGCGAGAGGTATACTGTGGCGGCCGAAGGTAAAAAGTGTATTCAATGTGTTTTCTGAACACACAGTTTTTGGAAAAGTAACTACTCCTTTTACGCATAGATCCCGACAACGTCTTAAGTGTCGGAAACGTCCTGTAAACTCTATTCAAAGGTTCTTTCCCTTGAATTTCGGGCACTGGTGATCGACGGTTTTCGTCGTCCCGGAATTATGACATTTGAAAACAACATTTTTGTCATCTGAAGCAATGTAATCGCCCTGAAAAAAAAACAAAAAACGAAAATAGACACATTCATCACAAAAATATCATATTGTTAGAAATAATGCGCAGAATGTTTCGAAACAAAAGAACGTCCTTCATAGCAAAACGCAAAAATTTCAAAAACTGTTGATTGTGAGTGTGTGTGTGTGTGTGTGTGTGTGTTGTTGTGTGTGTGTGTGTGTGTGTGTGGGTTGGTGTGTGGAAACTGTGTGTGTGCTGCATCAGATGTGTGTGGAGGAGAGCGATGCTCACTGTGAGATGGAGAGAGGGACCAGAGAGAGAGAGAGAGAGAGAGCGAGAGGCGAGCGAGCCGAGGGTGTGTGTGTGTGTGTGTGTGTGTGTTGTGTGTGTGTGTGTGTTGTGTTGTGTGTCTGTCTACTATCGCCCATACCTCGTGACGTAAAGGAGTGATGTTTCCGTCACAACTTGGGAACGATGTTTGGGGGACAGAGAGGATCAGAAATGTTCATCTGTAGTGTACAAAAGCCAGTGATTATACAGTATTCACCAAAAAGTTTGCTGAATACATCAGTGACCAGATTGACCAGGCCATAGGGTTCCAAAATATCACATACAGTGTGAAAGCAGTTATATCTGTCCCTCCCTAGTTCTCACTCTAACACACATGCAAACTCCTCTCGTGTGGGGGGGGCTGTCCTCTCCCTCTCTCTCCCCTCTCTGCTCCTCTTCCTCCTCTCCCTCACTCCAACTCTCTCTCTTCTCTCCGTACACAGAAGCGATCAGGCAGACAGCAGGCTAACGCAGTAGGAAGAGATGCCAATCAATCCTAAAGTTACCTACCCGAAGCCCCGAAGCCAGCCTGAGCACCCACGAAAGTTAATCACAACTACCTCAACCTCTTTCTAAACTTCGGTTTTGACCCACGGTGGTAAGAAGGGACATAACTCCTGTGTCCCACGTCAAAAGCTAAAAAAAGAGACAACGGTAGAGCGGCCGCTGGGCCGCGGGCCAGCATGAGAAGGAGTGAATGCTGTTGAAGCGTTGGTGAGGAGAGGAAACGAGAAACGAGTGCAGACATGAAGCACCTTGATTATGGATGGAGCGTGAGAGGGGAGAGGGATGGGGGAGGCGGGGCGATAGAAGTGATGGTGATGAGAGACATGGAGAACGTCAGAGATAATGTCAGTGGGTAGGGAGGGAGGCGCGCGCCAGCGCGCCCCGCCCGCACACACCACACACACACACACCACACACACACACACACACACAAACATACACACACAGACACACACACACCACGCGCGCGCAAGCGCGCGCACGCGCGCAAACGGGCTTCAGATTCAGAGAGAGAGAAGAGAGAGAGAACAGAAGCGCAACACAACACGTTCGACCTCCACACACACATATTCTCTCTCTCCCTCTCTCTCTAATTCTCTCTCCCTCTGTCTTCAACGCACCCCAAACTCACCCTCACCACCCTACGTCTTCATCCTCCCTCCTCCCTCTCCTTCCGCCCGCGCGGGCCCCCTCTTCCCCGGATTCGCACAATCCTCCATCTACAATCCCTCCTACTCTCCCTCCTGGGTTCTCCCGTTCCCTCCTCCTCACATCCACTCCACCCTCTCCGACTCTCTGTTAGGTGAGGCGCGCGCACCCGGACACCCTCACGAAACGCAGCACTCACACACAACCGCTTACGCGGTGAGGAGAGCACACACACACACACAACATGCCACACACAGACACACACACAGACACAGGACGAGAATTATCTACGAATCATTTTCTGTCGCAAAGGGGGACGGTACATTCTTACAGTGAGCAGAATAAATACCATCCCTGACCTAAAACAAGATAATCCAGATTATTGATAGAACAAGGGAAGCAAACGAAGCGGTACCCATAGAAAATGGCGGAAAAGTCTCCTTTTTACACGGTGAAGTTACTTTTGGATTATTTTAGCAAAGTGCCGAATAATAATATATTTCATTTCACTCATGTATTTTTGCCTTAACCTTTCGCCCACGTACAATAACATTATTGACTCTCCGACGTATGATATGATAAAATCGTCCCAAAAATAGTCTTGTTCATCATTTTGGTGGTTCTGTTTGGTTTCTCCTGGTTTTTGTAGGAAGATTCGGACTACTACCCTGTTTTTTGGGGCGGCTCCTTCATTCTTTTTTGCCAACAATCACATCACCTGGCAACAATATCGGTGATCATTTTCTTTTTTTCTGATCTTCTCCACAGTACGGTGTATCATCGCCGTCCAGACTGTGGTGCCTGTGGTAAACAAAATATGGTAAAAAGGATGTTTATGAGTCCACTTAAGCACACCTCGCGAGAGCCCAAGGGATCAATTACGCACAACACACCATGGCAATAAAAACATACTGGGGTGGCTCTGCTAAAAAACTCAAAGCAAGCAATACAACACAACAGCACACGGGGCACCCCACACACACGACACCACACACACACTGACGGAAAAGAAAACACATTTTCACTTTTCTGTCGCGAAAAAACAAAAGCAGACTTCGCGGACAAAAAGAGTGAATGATATCATACTTGCGTGACACAATACGTGTACCTGAGTTAGACAAAATAAGCAGTTGATTTTATGTTTTTCGAAAAGTGACCTTAATATGGATCACATAGAACTGACCTACATCAGGTACGAACAAAGTCGGCAAAACAGTTTTCTTTTTTACTAATTTTAACCCCCGTATGCCCCCTCGCGGAAGACCCCCCCCCGAATCACTCGGCGCATCCCTCACCCTCCTACCCCCCCCCCCCCCTCCTCCCCAGCCTCCCTACCCAGTGCCAAATTGTCTTCGGATGTCATTAAAGACAGCTAGTTCACAGCGTCAATCAAATCCATAAACGCCTTGGCGCACTCACAGGGATAGTATAGCATGCTGAAATAATGGTCCTGTCGTAAATGCGCTTGGCGAACCTTGTTGGTACTGATTAAGCGCTGATTTGTGGTGTGGTGGTAATGTAGATTTTTAAAAAATTCAATCTGAGTATCTAGACGTGCCGTATATATAAAAATATCTATATAATCATCCTGTTTCCAGTGCGTGCGTGTGTGTGTGTGTTTGGGGGGGATGCGGTGCGTGCGGTGCGTGTGTGTGTGTGTGTGTGTGTGTGTGTGTGGTGTTGTGTGTGTGTGTGTGTGTGTGTGTGTGTGTGTGTGTGCGCGCGCGTCGCGCGCGCGCGCGCGTACGTATGTGCGTGTTCGTGCGCGCGCGCGCGCGCGCGTGTATGTGTACATGTTGTGTGTGCGCGCGCGCGCGCATGTATCACGTTCTTATGGTGTCCACTAAATGAAAGAAAGCATTTTTGATGACTCAGAAAAGTGGGTTACCTCATACTAACCCAGAGTAGTGCACTACTGGCCTACGTTTTCCCGACACCCGCAGCAGTTTGGGACGGGATACCCAGCTAAGACCATGAGACTCGTAGCATGCGAGCCAAATAGACACATTGCCGCTGTTGTTGTTCTTGTCGTTGTTTAGTGGAAGGTATGTTATGTTGATGAAAGCTGCAGTTCTGTTTTCTGATGGTCAGAAACATGTCTTAGTTCACACAGTTAATGCTTTCAACAATTCTCTCTCACTACGAAAGTCCGGAGTGTGAAGTGCGGAGAGTCCAGGCTATTTAGTACTATTCCAGGGGCAATAAATGGCTGACAGTTATCCGCTTAGGATGGTTCCCAGGAGAGCACAGATCAGGCTGCGGTCGATCCTGGAAAAAAAAATCTTCTACCAGAGGACATACTAGTATTTACGATTTCAAAGAGTTGCTTCCCATTATCGTTTTTTCTTTTATCAAATCGCGTATAGTCAGCTTTGATAAATAAGAAAGTCTCTTGTTTCATTAAATAAAAAAAAGGAAATGTATCACTTTATAGGTAATCATCAACCCAACAGTAAATTCACAGTGCTTGTAATCAGCGATAGATATATTAACAATTTTGTTGAAACGGATTCTAGGATCATTGTTTGATTTAGATGTGTACCCAGTGTTCACGATGAAATGTAAACGGGTTCGTCCTTTGATCACATTGGATATATTTTCATTAACATCGGTTTCGCAGTTGCGTTTTGTGTGCATAATGTGGCTGACACAACGGCAATAGAACAGACGAACCAGCAAAGAAACGCAGCCGAAAATATTTTAAAAAAAAAAACAAAAAAAAAAAAAAACCACAAAACACCTTGTGGAAGGAGATAAGAAAATGTACACTTGCTGGGAAAGTTGAGTCGGTCAGGATAATGCTGTGCCGTGTCTTGGCTTGCAGAGATTTTGGATTCCAAAGAACACCTTTTATTCCTGCTCCGCACGAGCTTCACCGTGCACCGAAAGGGGCGTCCACTCTTGCAGCAAATCCACGCATCGTTACATGACGTTCGGGCCGTCTGCTAGTAGTCCTGCTGTCGCAGCCGTCAATGGTGGCATCGTTGTTTTGTTTGTTTAGAGGCCAGGCAGTCTGGCAAGGCCGCAGAGTTGTCCGGGGGTGGGGGGGTGGTGTGGGGTGGGGGGGGGGGGGGGGTATGGATGGAACTTGGTGCCGTTGAAAAAGTGACTTTTCGTCGGGTATCTTGTTTCCGTTGTCATCAGTATCATCATCATCATCATCCAGTGGTGATGGTGGTGGTGGTGATAGAAGAAGAAGTAGCAATAGTAGGAGGAGTACTAGTAAGTGCTAGTAGTAACAGTTGTTGCGTTAGTGTTTGTGTCCCCAATATGATTCTAGCTGTCAGCTGCTGGTTAGACCAGCGGACAGATCTCTCTCTCTCTCTCTCTCCTTCTCTCTCTCTCTCTCTCTCTCTCTCTCTCTCTCTCTC
>JADBJO010008529.1:84409-89409 GCA_016801955.1 Conus betulinus
GACAGAGAGAGAGAGTGGGAGAGGCCAGGCAGGGGAGGAGAGATGTCGGCAAGAGAGGGAAGAGAGAGCGAGAGGCAAACGGTAGGCATTCACAGATGAGAGAGAGAGAGAAGGAGGGAGTGGGGAGGGGGACAGTCAGGAAAGGCATTCACAGAGATGCGAGAGAGAGAGATAGCCTGTGGAGGAGAGATGTAGATACAGGAGGCATTCACAAAGAGGATGAGAGAGGGGAGAGGAACGGGAGAAGGAGAGAGATAGGAGAAGGCAGGCATGGGAAATGGGGGGGCGAGCAGGGGCGGCAGGTGGCATCATTTTCAATAAGCGAGAGAGAGAGCAGAGTGATGAGAGAGAGAAGAGCAGCACAGGTAGGCATTTCACTCAGAGAGCAGAGAGAGAGAGAGAGTGCAGGGGCAGTCGCCATTTACAGAGAGAGAGAAGAGAGAAGTCAGCATGGTAGGAGATTCACAGAGAGAGAGAGCACAGAGAGCGCCAGGTAGTGCATTCACCGAGAGAGGATGAGAGAGAGAGAGAGAGAGGCAGGTAGGCTCATTTCTACAGAGGAGAGAGAGAGGAGAGCAGAGGAGAGCGGTTCAGGCCCTAGGTAGGCATATAGAGAGAGCGAGCGAAGGGAGAGAGAGAGAGCGAGGAGGCATGTAGGCATTCACATGAGAGAGATGAGAGAGGCAGAGCAGGTCCGATTCAGGGTAGGAGCAGTCCCAGAGAGAGGAGGGTGGGGGGGGGCAGGCAGGAGGCTATGCATTCATCACAGAGAGAGAGAGAGAGAGAGAGAGGAGGAGAGGGGCCGTGCAGAGGAGAGCAGGTGGCACAGTAGTGAGAATAGAGGCAGCCATGAGACTAGGAGATTCACGAGGAGAGAGATAGAGGCAGAGCAGAAGTAGAGCATCACAGAGAGGAGGCGAGATAGAGAGAGAGAGAGAGAGAGTATAGAGAGAGAGAGAGAGAAGATGGCAGGCAGGAGGTCCATGGTCCCGCAGAGCAGAGAGAGAGAGTGAGAGAAGGCGGTAGGCATTCAGAGAAGAGGCAGGTAGGCAGTTCACAGAAGAGAGAGGAAGAGAGCGAGCAGGTGAGGCATTCACAGAGAGAGACCAGATAGAGGCGGTGGCAATTCGACAACAGAAGAGAGAAGAGAGAGAGAGTCATGCCGTGTAGGCATTCACAGGAGAGAGAGACAACAGACAGAGAGACGAGAGAGAGAGAGAGGAGAGGAGAGGCAAGTCGTCATTTCCAGGAGAGCGAGGAGAGGAGAGAGCAAGAGAGGCACGGTAGCATTCACAGAGTGAGCGCGAGGAGAGAGAGGGAGAGAAGAGGCAGAAGGTAGGCATTCACAGAGAAGAGATGAGGAGAGCGTGGAGAGCGAGGCAGGCAGGTAGGCATCAACAGAGAGAGAGAGGGAGGGAGAGACGGAGATGCGAGGGGCAGGCAGATAGGCATTCACATAGAGAGGGAGGAGAGGAAGACAGGTAGGCATTCCAGGAGAGAGAAGAGAGAGGCCGGCAGGTAGGCATTCACAGAGAGAGAGAGAGAGAGAGAGAGACGGGAGGACGGAGAGAGAGAGAGAGAGAGAGAGAGAGAGAGGGAGAGAGAGAGGAGAGGCAGGCCGGTAGGCAGTCACGAGAGAGAGAGCGAGAGAGAGAGACGAGAGATAGGAGAAGAAGAGAGGGAGGTAGGCATCACAGAGAGAGAGAGAGAGGCGGCAGGTTAGGCATACCGAGAGGAGAGAGATGAGGCGGTAGGCATTCACAACAGAGAGAGAGAGAGGAGAGAGAGGGCAGGCAGTTAGGCATGCACAGGTGTGAGAGAGAGACACAGAAGAGAGATGAGAGGAGAGAGAGGGAGAAGGGGAGGTAGGTAGGCAGTCCAGAGAGAGAGAGAGAGAGAGGCAGGAGTGTAGGCCTTAAAGGGGGGGGGAGAGAGAGAGAGGAGAGAAGCGGGAGAGAGAGGCCAGGCAGGTAGGCATTCACAGAGAGAGAGAGAGAGAGGGAGAGGGAAGGAGAGAGGCAGGCAGGTAGGCATTCCACAGAGAGAGTGAGATAGAGAGAGGCAGGCAGGTAGCATTCACGAGAGAGAGATCGAGAGGAGAAGGCAGGTAGGCATTCACACACATTCACACACCACACACACACACACACAGAGGAGAGAGGAGAGATGAGACGGGAGAGAGAGAGAGAGATGAGAGCGGAGAGAAGAGGGAGAGAGAGAGATGAGAGAGAGAGAGAGAGAGGTCCAAGGGATGGGTGGTTAATCAGATCCGATAAAAGCACACAGACATCATGATGGCCACTGTTTTTGTCCCCTCTGCCTGTGCGTGGAGAAAAAAATCCGCTTTCTTGAAGTTCAAGGCCACCAGACTGTCACTGGCAAAGCACCCTTCTCCGACACAATTCCACATTCCACTTGGGGGAGAAGTTGAGGAACAGGCTTCCCTTCACGGTGCACGTGTTGCAGCCAGGATCCATTTCGTAGGGACAACCCAGATAGGAGCCGGTCTTCTTGATGTAAAACACGGCAAGATTTTTTTATGTAGATGTCTCCGTAGTCTATCACAACGTCTTTGGCCTGAAGCGTAATCGGTTCGTGTCAATGTAAGTGACAACCGATGTGCTGAGCAGTCCACGCGATGTGTTCGTGTTGGGCCTGTATGCGGTCGTTGGTTCGAAACCAGAAAGACGAAAGGACAGTGTTGTGGACGGCTGCATCTGTAGGCCTTTGTTGATCCACATGGTCACGTCTGTGCGTGCTTTCAGGTAAAGGCGGCCCGAGGTGGAAACAGGATGACCTCCGCCTGCATACACTGAGAACAGTTTGCGCCCTTTAGCAAAGACATCCACAGTGATGGGACGACCTTCCACGGGATCAGGCCTGGCATTGAACCAGTAGATTCCGGTGTTGGACAAAAAAAAAGCATTGTGCAGTGCGCTGATCTCCAATCCGCCATTCTTGCCCAGCACGATGCTGAAGGGCACGGTCATGGAGGCCCATGCGGTGTAAGTCCAGGTAGTGTCAGTGTTTATGCTCCCTTCCATCAGTCTGGCCACGACAGAGTCACCGGCTGTTAGGTTGGAGACGTAAGCCACAGAGAGCGCCGACTTAGCATCCAAGGCCCATTTCTGTGAGTCCGTCTAAAAAAAAAAAAAAAAATACATTGCACTTCTACCAGCTGTCCCGATTTTTAAGGGGAGGGCGACGCCTATCGAACTGACGATGTCTTCTCCAATGGCTGTGATGGGCCAGTTACCACGCAAATAGCAAGTCTATCGACCTGCCGGGCTTGGGATCGGCCGGTTTATGATCACCATGTAGTAGCCGCTACGGGAACGGTCACTTTGCACCAGTCGCTTTCCTTCTGCAGATGTCTTGTGATAGTGAAGGCGCCGCGCAACTCCCGTACAAAGCACAAAAGCGGACAGAAGAATCACCAGCGTTAGCTCCAGTCTGTGCCCTGCTGCCATGGCTGAAGGGATAGCCAGCAAGTGGGGACAGCATGGCGTTTCCCCGCTTCTCTGCGGAAAAAAGGCAGCTGTGTAGCTTTTCTTCCGCTGTACATAAAATAGCGGTTTCACTGCATTCGTCAGAAGTATAGTCATTGCATGTAGACGACAGAAGACGGAGCAAGTGTTTAGGGGTTTCTTTTCAATCTTCCGAGCTGTTGACGTCTATCGTAATCTCGTTTGATGATAAAAGACGTCACAGTACATCTCTCTTGAACTGATATATCAGTATCTGAATTTTTTTGTTTGTTTGTTTTGTTTAAGAATCTGGTTGCAACCGAAGCTCAAAACGGTCGACTAAACCAACCAGCACACTCGACATGAAGTTCGTGTAGCGATATTTATGTCAATGACAATAATAAAGACATGAAATTAAGCATTGATTTGCGCTGGATGATGTCGTATGTAGAACTGGCAAGATGTATTCTTTCAGGATGGACAGTGGTGTATTTACTTAGTGTAGGAATAAGTCTCTCTAGACAGCTGTAGCATCATGTCTCCCAACAAATGATTCTTTTTTTCAAGATCAGTCATGGTACAGGTATATGGCATCCGTTAAAATGTCATATATTCTGACAAAATATGTCCCGTATTTGTCTCTGCGACTTTCAGCAATGATTGTCATCGGTACAGGGCTAAATAGGCGGTGTCCTGCGTATAGTGGATCAGACCAGGCGCCACCACTGAAGACTATGGAAGTGATTTCGGCAGCAGTGCAGTTTCTCCTCTGACGGGTTGGCTTATGACGATTGGACATTGACTGCTGCCCGTAGACTGACGATTCTGGGGCTGTGATATGCAGGGTGTGGATGCAAATGGGGAGATAGAAAGAACGGCGTGGTGGTGGTGATGGTGGTGGTGGTGGTGGTGGTATTGGTAATGCAGCACGGTAGCCTAAGGTAGAAAAAATCTCTTAGTTTCGAATCGTGTCGGTTGAACGCAAAGTGAATGGTTCCTCTTATATGACACTGAGAAAGAAAGAAAGAAAGAAAGAAAAAAAAACGTTCTGTCCTGTTAAAGCTGAAAGGTTGTTACAGACTATATTTATGCAATCAAATCTACCGTGAGGGGGTTGCTTTTAGAGGGAGTTAACTTGCACCTGACAGTCAATTGAGCAAGCGATCTATTCACATATTGCGTAACAATGACAGAGGTATCTTGCAGAGCCCTGTATCAGGGCGGAAACTGCAGGAAGCGCTCCAGGAAGTGTGCCTGGAATTTCCCAGCACTTCTTCGACAGGCTGCAGTCCGTTGTGGTTCCCAATCCGTCTAGAAGTTCCATGCATGTGGGCCGGCTGTTCTACGTCATGATTTTCGACCAGCCAAGAATACGCCCGCGATTGTTCAAAGGGCGTCTGTGCCGTGTTTCTTGAAGTGTCGATGTCATGAACCCGTAACAAACTGGGGTATTTTAGGACAACACGACACAGTGCGCTACGAAAGAGATGAGCGGTGAAGAGAATGTTGAATTGAAATGTGTTTGAGAATGGC
>JADBJO010008530.1:0-7500 GCA_016801955.1 Conus betulinus
GGTTTCTGCAAATGTTGTGCTTATGCGTATAAGGTTGTGGATGGGTGTTTGTGTTTGGTGGTGTGTGCGCGCGCGCCGCGCGCGCGAGCGAACCCGCACCACCACCTACACGACGCGGTTGGTTTGCTCCCACTCCTGTTCGCGAGTGCAAGTCTGTTCCGCCTACGTGGTCGACTGGGGGGGTTTTCATGCTGTATTGAATAGGTGTCTCCAGATCCGGGCCAATATGAAAATATCGCGGGGGCCGACACGGGAAAGCCGTGTGCCGGCTGTGCCGCCTGTCTCGACTCTGCGTAGCAAGAAGCATGCTTTAAACGGGACCCCCCCCCCACCCCTCCCCCGTCCCCCACCCACCCCCACCCCCCCCCCGTCATTTGCCATCTTAACTGTTTGAACTCCAGGGGGGACTGGGAGGGGGGGGGGGGTGGCGGGAGGGTGTGTGGGGGTGGGAATGGGGGGGGGGGGGGGGGGGGCTAAACCGATAAAGAAACGATAAGAAATGCGGCGGCGGTGGTGTTGGTTGGTGTGTGGTAATGGTTGGTGATGGTTGGTGGTGGTGGTGGTGATGGCGGTGGTGTGGTGATGCCGGTGGTTGGGGGTGTGTGTGAGTGTTCGTGTGATGCCTTTTTTTTGTTGTTGTTTGTTTGTTTTTGTTTTGTTTTACTTTTCAAGTGATGTTGACTACACAGGACAGACGACACACAACACACACACTGACACGCGCGCGCTCCAAATGTTTGTATTAATTTACGAGAGAGAGAGAGAGACAGAGAGAGAGAGAGAGAGAGAGAGAGAGAGAGAGAGAGTATGTGGGTGTGTGTGTGTTTGTGTGTGTGTGTGTGTGTGTGTGTGTGAGAGAGAGAGAGAGAGACAGAGACAGACAGACAGACAGACAGGCAGACAGAGAGATTCAGTCTTAAATGGACCTTTTCTGCATACAATGTCATGCGTTTGAAGATAATTCGATCGCACGTTTACAAATTATGAATGATAAGGTTTTCACCCTATGAAGTCCAACGAGGTAAATACTGTTTTATATGCTGACAGACCGAAAAAAAAAATTGAATGGAAAATAATTTGTCTCCTTAGAGACACGTCGCGCGTTGTCACACTGAAGTTTGAATTTAAATTTTAAGCGCATCTAGTCTGAATCTGAACACTGACAGCAAGGAACTGACAACGACGGTAGTCATTTTGTTTTGCACAAAAGAAAAAAAAAAAAAAAACGGGGGGGGGGTGGGGGGGGGGGGGGGGGGGGGGGGGGGGGGGGAGGCGGCAATATTCTTGGCTTTTCTTTGGCTTTTTTTTTTTTTTTTTTTGTGGCGTGTGTGTGTGTGTGTGTGTG
The DNA here is from genome assembly GCA_016801955.1 of Conus betulinus. Classification (NCBI taxonomy): domain Eukaryota; kingdom Metazoa; phylum Mollusca; class Gastropoda; order Neogastropoda; family Conidae; genus Conus; species Conus betulinus. The sequence continues at coordinate 1,346 of JADBJO010008530.1, forward strand.
TGTGTGTGTGTGGTGTGTGTGTGTGTGTGTTTGTGTGTGTGTGTGTGTGTGTGCGTGTGTGTGTGTGGTGTGTGTGTGCGTGTGTGTGTGTGTGTGTGTGTGTGTGTGTGTGTGTGTTGTGTGTGTGCTCCAAACACATTCTTTAGCAGGTCTACTCCCGTTTGACTGCATGTGTGTGTGTGTGTGTGTATGTGTGGTGTGTGGTGTGTGTGTGTGTGTGGTGTGTGTTGTCCGCGCGCGCGCGCGCGTGTGTGTGCATGTGTGTGTGTGTGTGTGTGTGTCGCACGCGCGTGCGCGTGTGTATGCATGAGCGTAAGTATGTGTGTGTTGTGTGTGTGTGTGTGCGCGCGCGTGCATGCGTGTGTTTGTATGCGTGTGGGTGCGTGCATGCGCGCGCGCGCGTGTGTGTATGTGCGTGTGTGTGTTGCATGTGTGTGTGCGTGTGTGCAGGCGCACGCGCGTGCATTTGTTGACAGGGTGGGGCATGGGAGCGACTTTCGTATTTGGGGAGAGGTGGGAGGGTTGCAGTAATAATGTACAGGAGAGAGAGAGATAGAGAGAGAGAGAGAGTAGAGAGCGAGAGAAGAGAGAGAGATAGAGAGAGAGAGACATTGACAGAACTAAAACAATGACAAGCAGACAGTTTGAAACAGCAAATGATTAAGTCAGGGGTGAAAAAAAAAAAAAGAAACAAAAAAAAATGAAATGGAAAAAAAGAAAAACAAGTCAACACGCGATGTTGCCGCCATATGGACTAAGCCTACATGTGTGGGTGGGAACAAGAGCCATCCATTACATCAAACAGCGCGTCATATTCAAACCATGCGTATGACTGTCGAACAGCCGTCACCATTTACCCCGCCCCAAACCAACCGACCAACCTGTCCCACAGGTGAGGAGACGGGGAGGGGGAAAAAAAAAAAAACCAAAGCAGGAGGCAATAAAAGAACTACAACACAGCGCCACCTCTTCCTCTTTTTTTTGCCACGGAACGGCGTCACCAGTGCAGCAGACGACAGTCGGCAGCCATGTTGCAACTCCGCAGAAAATCCGCCGCGAGTCTGTCATAAGCTGTGGAAGATCCATACTGCTTCAAGTCGGGACGTTTCGCTTCGGCGTCCGTCGTCTGCTCGATTACGGTGAGCCCCTTTTCTTCAGTTTTTAATAGCCTTCCTTCAAATACGTCCAGTTTTTCATTTCCAAGACTTTGTGTTTGGATCCGGATTTGATCTGTTTTGAGGAGAATCAGTTTGTGTTTGTTTGCGTCGAGATGCAGACGATTGATTTCATCAGTTTGTGGAGTGGAGCGGTGTTTAAGAGGAGACCCGTTTGCGGGATTTTTTTTTTTTTTTTTTTTTTATTCGCTCATGCCAGAAACGGGTCGTTTCTTTGAAAAAGAAAAAGAAAAAGAAGGGTCAAGCGTTAAGGGTTTGAATCCTTGTTTGTGGTCAGATGAGGGGGAAGGGTTAGGGGCCGGCCCTTCTGTCCAAGAGAACGTCAACCGGTGGTGATACAACAGCTTTTTATAACCACGGTTTGACTGCGAAGATTAATGACCGAATGCTAATGGAGGCATACAGCCCAGCGTCTCTCTCTCTCTCTCTCTCTCTCTCTCTCTCCTCTCTCTCTCTCTCTCTCTCTCTCTCTCTCACTCGCTGGTTTTGCAGTCTGTGTACGTGTACGTGTGTCAGAGAAACTTGCGGTGAGAAAAAACACAAAGAAAAGATTGTGCGTCTAATTTCCTTTGCTTGTTACGGCAAAGCTGTATCATCTGTTTCATCCGTTGTTCATATTCAATCTTCCTTCTTTAGTCGTTGCTTTTTTGTTGTCGATGGTGGAGGTAGAAGGGGCGCGAACGGTGCCGCGTTCGTGTTCATTTGCATGTTTGTATGTTTGATTTTAACATTTTGACACGTTGCACTATTAGGCTTACAGACCTCGTTCTCAACGTCCGCGGCGAGTCCTCATCACATAACCTTGTGAAATCGAAAAAAACCGGTTGGATTTGGCTTATAAACACAGTAGTTGATGCAAATGATGACAAGTGGCATGAAATAAAGTATTATTTCAAACTTCTTTGTGAAGAGGGTACTTCTGGTCTAACTTTATCATCCTCGTGAAAAACAGACAATCGTTTCTATCACGTATTGAATTCGAGAGTCGGTAGTTTTTAACCAACATAATTATCGAATTATCGTTCACAGATGACATTAAAATCCGTATGTAAAGAAATGCCTTTTTTTCTGGTGTTATTTCTGTTCCTATCGAAATCTTTAAATACACAGTGCACAAAATGTTATTGAATAAGAAAAGCATTGATAAATGACAGGTACAGGTAAAAAAAAAAAAAAAAAAATCGGATGCATGTCCAAGGCTTTATACATAAGCCCTTGTTCTCAACAATCTGCTAAAACCATTCCTGAAGTCGCTTCTAGTCTCAAGTGAGAGACGCATGTTGTTGTAAACTGTGATCGTTGTTATTGCTTTTTCTGGGTATGAATGGATGTATCACGCGTTGTGTCTGAATCAACTTCATTTTAATGACAAGCACTTAACCACCACCCCCCCCCCCCCCCCCCCCCCCCCCCCCCCCCCCCGCCCCCCATTCTCCCTTTCTTTAAAGACTAGATAGTCTGGAACATTTTTTTGTATGCTAGATTTTACCTTCCAATACAGATTTTTTGAATATTGGATTTCTTGGATCTTTTAATGACTTTGTCTTTTTCTTTTTCGAAAAAAAAGAATAACAATAGGGAAAGAAAAAAAAGGGAGGAGGGGGGTCCCCCCCCCCCCCCCCCCCCCCCCCCCCCCCGAACATTTGTATCTTTGTATTGAATAGATTGACCATGCAAAAAAAAAAAAGAAAAGAAAACCAACAAAAATCCCTCCTACCTTTATATCCTGATCTTTTTTTTTTCTTGAAGAGTGTAATGAAAATTTTCTGTCTTTCCTGGATTGACGACCTCCCAGCTAAGGTTGCCTCCCTTTAAAGATTTGCTTTTAAAACTGCCAGTACTTAGTAACTTCCTCTTTCCAAAGACTTGTTTTGCCCGGAAGATTTTTTTTTTTCCTGTTACGTCTTTATCGATTAGTACAATTACTTCCCTACAGAATCCCTCAATTACTAGAACACTGTACTGCCTTTTTTTTTTTTTAATAGATTTTTTTTTCCGAACGAGGACTCAACTCCCTCCCATCAAAAACTTGGAACTGTTAAGAAGCCTTTTTTCCCTTCTTTACTGCATACGTATATCTCTCCAAAGACTGCTTTCCTTGGAATACTTTTGTGTTGTTGTTGCTTTTTTCTAGAACAGCTTCCTGCTTTTCTCCATCCCTACAAAGATCTCCTCTATTAAAGACTTGAATTTTTGTTTCATAAAACTTCTGTGTTTTTGTCTGTAATAGATTTGCCTGTCATAAAGGGGGGGGGGGGGGGGGGGGGGGGGAGAGAGAAAACGTTTTCACTTGTTTGTCGTCTTACTGGGGTGTTTTTTTTTTTTTAACAAAAACCCCTCCCTTTGAAGAGTTTTTTTTTTTTCCTAAACCTTTGTTTATGCTAGATGCACACACACACACACACACACACACACACACACACACACACACACACACACACACACACTAGTGGAAACTTACACAAGCTTTGCTTGAAAAATTAAAACTGACAAAGCATTAATTGAAAAAAAAAATCAGTTGATTCAAGCATTAGAGAATTTGTTTTGCATGGCAAGATTTTGTACAAGTTTCTTTGACGGAAAACTGCATTCGGAAAATACAAGGTAAGAAAGTAGCAAAAACATCTGACTGAAAATTTCCCATTGTTAATCTCTCTCTCTCTCTCTCTCTCTCTCTCTCTCTCTCTCTCTCTCTCTCTCTCTCTCTCTCTCTCAAGGAAAGGGAGAAATGGGAGTGAAGATGCAACAACAAAATCAGGAACAACAACATCAACAACAACAAACCCACATTATTGCCTCAAGCTTTAATTGTTCCTCTGCTTCCCTTGGAATCAGTAAACTGCATACAATCTTCAGAATTCCAAGATTTCTTTGTGCACTCTGCAAAAAAAAAGATAATAACAATCATGAGAACCAATTAGAACACAATCAAAGTGATGAGGACAAACTTTCTCTGTCAGTCTTTGGCTTCAGCCCCCCCCCCCCCCCCCCCCCCCCCCCCCCCCCCCCCCCTTTGAATGAAGGTTCTTTTCTTTCCAAAATGAATATTCAGCAAACATATTACAGTGTTCCACAGAACAAAAAGAGTACAGTTTTCTTTCATAGATACCATATATGTACAAATAAAAAATTATATAGGTACAAATACAAAAATTATAATGTTAATGCAAAGGGTGTTTTCTACGAGGTCTTCATTACAGCAACACAAAAATCATGTTTTGAAATCTTTGTTCATAGCATATGTCAGTAATATTCAATATGTATGGAAAAACTCCCCCCCTCCTCCACCCCCCCCCACCCCCCCCCTTTTTTTTTTTAAACACAGCATCTATACAACGTATTAAAGGATCATCCAAATTGATTACTATCCCTCTTACAACAATCCTGAGTATGGTAGCCACTTTTTTGTTTTTTGTGGGGTTTTTTTAACCATAGTAACACATATTTAGTACATGTACATATTTTTTCCAACGTATACCTACAGCTTAACTCAATCAAAAATATTTCCAGCTTTGGTTTTATGTAAGTTATCCTGCACTTACAAACAAAGAATTTTGCTCATGAAATAATCAGATCAAAAGTATCTTCGATCAGTGTTTTATCGTCTGTGCCAAATCAGATTAATTCAACATTAAATGATCTTTCACAGTTACTGCGCTTCTCTCTATTTCATTTTCATTTCTTTTTTTCAAAATCTTTCCAAAACATTTGTTTCTTTGTTTCTTCCTGTGTGATTATTTCTCTCTGCATTCGTGTATTTATTCAATAATTAGTGGAGTAATTCATCCATCATTCCATTTATTTGCCAAATTATCTATATTCATTTTTCCTCAGCCCAGACACTTGCATGGAGTTGCAATTGTTTCAATGGCAATGTCATACATATTAAAAAGTCACACAAACATAACATTTCAACAGATCAAACATGTCAGCCATGTGGGAGAAAGAAAAGCACATTTCTCACTGTCTTTCTTTCGTAGTTTCTAATAAGGTTTTCCATTTTATTTACGAATGCCAAGTTTCTTTCAGACCCTTCTTTTACATATTTTAGTGATATAGGTGTTATGCTTCGAAATCTTTTGGGGGTTGCTTTTCATGAATGCATTAATTCCTCGTTTCCATATCACTGTTCATTGTTTTTTGTCATCATCACCATCATTATTATTATTATTATTATTATTATTGTTAGTATTTATTATTATCATTATTATTATTATTTATTATTATTATTATCATTACTATTATTACTAAGTGTTCTAAAAATGAAGCTGTAATATTATGTACTTTCTGTAAGGACATATGCAAAGTTAACATCATCAGTTGCTTGTCTGCCTGTGACACTTTGGACTGTAGAAATCAAAGAACTAGCTTCCCCCCCCCCCCCCCCCCCCCCATGTTCTCCTCAATACTTTTGCAATACTTTGGGGCATATCAAATGCTATGGTTGGTTTACTTCCATACGTGTGCGTATTTGCATACCACTCCCTGCTTTCTGTTTATTATTTATTTTATTTTTATTTATTTTTTTATTTTTTTTTTTTTTTTTGGGGGGGGGGGGGGAGAAGGGGGTGACGCAGGTGCGCTTGCGCTTTATTCCGCTGCAATGCTTAGGCACTGTTTCTCCCGTACATATGTGTTTCTCAACAGCACAACCATTATGAACAATATGTTGACATCATGATTTTTAAAAACAGGATGCTGACAAGAGGGAAGGAGTGGAGGGTGCAGAAGGGGGGGGGGGGGGGGGGAGCGGCAGTAAGCGGGGAAGAGAAGGGGTGAGATGGGAGGTAGAGCGTTGGCAGAACTGATGGGGGGGGGGGGGGGGGGGAGGGGAGGGAGAGAGGGGGGGGGGGGGGAGGAGGGGGAGGGACGGTCGAGGGGGAGGGGTGGGGGCTGGGAAGCAGGAGAAAAAGGGAGACAATGATAGAACAAAATTAAGCAATGGCCAAAATCTATGAGAGGAGGTAAGGACGTTGGAAA
>JADBJO010008530.1:15000-17500 GCA_016801955.1 Conus betulinus
TGCCTTTGACCTTAAAAGTGATTGCTGTTTTAAAAAAATCGTGATGTTTCTCTCGGTTCCAAGATTATTGATTTTCTCTGTTTTGAACTATGTTTCAATCGATCAGTTTGTGAAATAATTTGTTCTGTCACTTCTGAAATCATCGATACCTTTGACCTGAAAAAAGGACTGATTCTCACAGGCTGGAAGTGTTCGATCTTCTCCAAGTTTTTAAACGCGTTGATGGCTGCGGTGGTTTAGATCGTTGACCACAAGTTTTGAAATACTTATTCTCTCCGTTTTGAAATCATTGACCGTTTTCAGTTTCAAGGTCCGTGTTTGGCTTGGATGTAAATGATTGCTTTGTTCAGTTTTAAATTCTGTTTATTTTGTTTCTGCTTTTCAGTCATTATTTTATCGTTCCTAAATCTTTTCATTCAAAAATAGGTGATTTTCTACCATCTAAAATCATTGATCTTCCCTTCTTTGAAATAAACGATTGTTTTTTTTTTTTCAGTTCTGATAGATTTGATTTTCTCAGTTTTTCAAATCATTGAGTATCCCACTTATCAGGACGCCGACTTTCTCATTTTTGAAATGTTTGATTTTCTCAGTTTAAAAATAACTGATTTTCTCCGAAAAGATGTTGTTGCATTTACTTTTTTTTCTGTTACAGTGGGGGTGAAAAGGGAAGGGGATGGCGCACCCTCTCTACCGCCCCTCTCATCATCAGCCTTAAGAATGTCAACAGATAAGTTATCATTGCTATAAATTTGATGACTATGCAAATAGTCCCTGTTGTCGTTTCTTACATGACAAGATCTCTTCGCTTGAGCCGTCAGAGCCATGATAAAGGCCATGAAATCATCATCATCACATCATCATCACCATCGTCATCATCATCACCACCATCATCATCATCATCATCATCATCATCATCATCATCACCACCACATCATCATCATCATCGTCATCGTCATCATCATTATCGGCATCGTCGTCGTCACCATCGTCGTCGTCACCTTCATCATGATCATCATCATCATCATCATCATCATCATCATCATCATCATCGTCATCATCATTATCGCCATCGTCGTCGTCACCTTCATCGTCATCGTCATCATCACAGCATTATCATCATCGTCTTCGCCGTTGTCGTTGTGGTTATCGTCATCATAATGGTAAACAGAATAATGATAACAATAGTAAACTTGCTTCCTCTCAGACTAAACAACAACATAGAAGAATTTCATCCCGCGCACGCATGCACACACACACACACACACACACACACACACACACACACACACACACACACACACACAGGTGCGTGGGCGCGCGCCTGCGCGAGACACTGTGACACTGACATTGACACATTTTTTGATGGCCTTAGCGTTTTACAGCTTTAGTGCCAAGGGGCACGCTTCACATTCTAACCATGACGAGCATAAAAAAAGGAAGTATTGTGCAATAAATGGCGTCGGTAAAACACACACACACACACACACACACACACACACACACACACACACACACACACACACACACTCACTCACTCACTCACTCACTCGCTCACTCGCGCGCGCGCGCGCGCACACGCACACACGCACGCACACACACACACACACACACACACACACACACACACACACACACACACACACACATATGCGTAAACAAATACATACGCACTCGACAGAAACACGATCAGAACACGAGAGAGAGACAGAGAGAGAGAAAGAGAGACAGAGACAGAGAGAGCGAGAGAGAGAGAGAGAGAGAGAGAGAGAGAGAGAGAGAGATGATGTAAACGAGAACGATAAACAGAGCCAATTTTTTTCCAAAGCATTGACAACTAAAAAAACATAGAAAGTATTGCAATAACAGTAACACGGAGAGAGAGAGAGAGAGAGAGAGAGAGAGAGACAGAGAGACAGAGACAGAGAGAGAGAGAGAGAGAGAGAGGAGAGAGAGAGAGAGAGAGAGAGAGAGAGAGAAATCCAACGTAGTTTTTGAATAACACTTGACAAGCATCAAACGTCTGGCATGGAAGGGAATATCGATAACTCCAGTATCTCTGATTGAAAAACACATTGCTCAGTGAAAGTATACTGAACTGGGCTGAACAATCATGTTTCAAGAAATGGGCAAGTAGACGTTTGTAGCGTACAGCATTTTACCGAACGGCGAGGCTAATTGCTGACAAACGACTCGACCATAAACAAGCGTGCAGTGGAAACCAGAGTTTATGATCTATGTAGGTTGTGAACACGACTTTGACATGAGTTTGGAAAATATTTTCGAACGACAAATACTTTGTCTGAAGAGTAATACGTCTAAAAAAAATCGACTTAGATGTGAGTATGGTTTGGACAATGTATTCGAACGACAAATACTTTGTATGAAGAGTAATAAGTCTAAAAAAAAAAAAAAAAAATAACCCATCATCTTAGATGTGAGTATTGTTTGGATAATATTTTCGAACGACAGATACTTTGTATGAAGAGTAATACGTCTA
>JADBJO010008530.1:22500-25000 GCA_016801955.1 Conus betulinus
GTTCACTTCTTGCTTTTGTGTATGTGTGTGTATGGATTTGAAGTATCTGTATGTGGCCTATATCATTAATCCTATGATTATTCAGGAAGATATATACGTTGTTTTTACTTGGTTTTGTCTTATATATACTTGTAAGTTTTGTACAAAACACCTTTCTGCGTCTTGTGGCCTGTATTAATGCTTTGATTACTCAATAAGATATACGTTGTTCATACTTGGTTTTATCTTATATATACTTGTTGTAATGTTTGTACAAAATACCTTTCTGCGTGTTGTGGCCTGTTTCCAATGTTATTCAGTAAGATGTATTTTGTTCTTACTTGGTTTTTTCTTTTCTTTGTCTTTTTTGTTCCTTTCCTGCGTGATTTTTTTCTTTTGTTTTTCTTTTTGTTGTTTTTGTTGTTGTTTGTTTTTAGGGTTATAAACCGTAGTTTGTGACTGACCTCACTTTCTGAATAGGTGTCAAACTTTGTGGTGTGGAAAATACAGCTGAAAAAAAAAGTTGATGATCAAAATATTCATGCCTCTAATCATGTGGTGACATCTTCACAGACGGGATGGCTGGAAGGTCTGGTCAGTATGTATTGTTTCAAGTTTGGGTCTGCTGGCACTCCTAATCGCCAAGAAAATGCCGACATTAAAAACCATGCCATGCACACACACACACACACACACACCACACACACACGCACGCACACACGGACGCACGCAACACACACACACACACACACACACACACACACACACACATACACGCACGCACGCACGCACACATACGCACGCACACACACACACACGCGCACACGCACACACACACACACACACACACACACACACACACACACAGAACAGCAAGGTTACGTTGGCCAGTTTTTTAGTTCAGAGTCAAACTTCAGTATCGGCAAACGATGGTGTCGCGTGCTCTGGTTCCCATGTGAGAATAATATGAATTTCGTGCGGTCATTTCTAAAAAAAAAAAAAAAAAAATAAAAAGAAAAAAATAAAAAAAAAAAGTAAAAAAAAAAAAAAAAAAAGTTACGTTGTTTTTCATGACTATCTGAGTTCATCTGTCCAGCATTCTCCCCTCCTCCTCCTCCTCCTCCTCTCTTCCTCCCCCAACTCCAGGACTTTTACTTGCGTTTTATTTGATTTGAACTTCTCCACACATCAGTATCTTCTGTAATGTGATCGACTATGTTCAAGAGTAAACCCAAAATCGCTGTAATTCGATCTCTTTTCAGTGCGAACGCTGCAAACAGCAGGAGTGAGATCACTTGATGATATTTAACTACGATGTGACCTGCTTTCAAGGTAAACCCTGTGCAACAGAAGCGAGATCACACGACAATATCTCTCTGTAACGTGGGTATTCTCTCAAGCTCTTCTTCTTCTGCCGTACGCGGGCTGATACTCATGCGGACACTCCCTATATAGACTGGTAAGTATTAAACCCATTTGCCCAACAAAGAAAGTGGAGTTTTGTGTGTATGACCGCTTTTTATCCCGCCATTAAAGCAGCCATACTCCAGCTTCGGGGAAGGGTGCATGCTATGTGTAACGTGTCATCCCCAACGGCCAAACTGGCCTTCTCTTCCGAAAGTTGGTGATGGGAGTTTACGTGTGTGCAAGATGTTATGCGTGCGTTCACACACGGAACCTCGGTTATACTCTCAATCGAAGGACTGTATGGGAATGGAGTCAGAATCAATGTTAACTCCGAGGGAAAAATCCCCCTGTACCGAAACGCGGCGGAGATTCGAACCCGCAACCCCAGGATTACGAGTCCGGCGCTCTGCCACCGAGCTATTCCGGCTCCTCCTCTTTCAAGCAAAAACCCCTTGCAGCAGAAGAATATGATACAGCTAGTTTTCACAGAAAACGCTGCTACCCAAGCGAGACCGCAACAATCATGTAATGTGATCCGCTACTTTGAAGAAAAAAGATCCTACCACAAGAAGCAGAGACCACACAATGATGATGTGATATCTGCACTGTGATGCGATCCACTACCTCCACAGGAAATTCTGCAGCGGCTGGTTGGAAGGAAGGAGGAAGGAAGGAGGATGGAAGGAAGGAAGGAAGGAAGGAATGGAGGGAGGAAGGAGGAAGGAGGGAAGGAGGAAGGAATGGAGGAAGGAAGGAAGGAAAGGAGAAGAATGGAGGAAGGAAGGAGTGGAAGGAATGGAGGAAGGAAGGAGGAAGGAGGAAGGAGGAAGGACGGAAGGATGGAGGAGGAAGGAAGGAATGGAGGAAGGAAGGAGGAAGGAGGAAGGAAGGATGGAGGAAGGAAGGAATGAGGAAGGAAGGAAGGAAGGAAGGAGGAAGGAAGGAGGAGGAAGGAAGGAATGGGGAAGGAGGAGGAAGGCCACAGTGGCACTGAAGGATCCACTTCTTACAATGGAAACGTTGCAACAAAAGAGGAAGGCCACAGTGGCACTGGATCCACATCTTAAATGGAAACAACAAAAGCACGGGTCATAAAGACGCGCGGTTGTCTCCC
>JADBJO010008530.1:27500-35000 GCA_016801955.1 Conus betulinus
GTTATGACATCACAATAGCGAAACTCAGAAAAGCACTAACCAGACTACGTTTAGGGGTAAACGAATTACACACAAACAAAAAGTTCACAGACAATGTTGCAATTACAGCATGTCCTTTTTGTCTAACAGAAGAAACCGAATTACACTTTTTTAAAGATATGTCCATGTTATAGACAATTAAGGGAGAAATATATTTATAAACATTCTAGAAATAAGGATTCAATTACATTAGAAACCTATTACAAAATGAAAACATGGAAATGACACGTGACCTAGCAATGTATACTTTTTATGCATTAAAATACTAGAGAAACACAACTATAAGACAATGAAAAGAGGCTTGGTTTTTTGTTTCTGTGGATTTATAGCTGAATGAAAATGTACATGTTTATATATATATATGTATATATATGATTATGTGAATGTTCATGTATAAAACATATGAACATGAGGATATGTATAACAAATGAATATGGATGTGTGGTGATAACATAATATAGAGAAGGTTGAATTATGGATTTCACTCGGAAGGTGTTTTTTGAGTATGGACAGTAATTCGAATACCTGAATGAGTATGAATTTGTGATTGGTGTTACGATAGGAACAGGTTTAAGATTATGCGAATGTATACCCAAGTGTGAAGCATGACAAGGACTATGTACATATGCATGTTGGAAAGATAATTATGTAAAAGTGAATACAAGGGTGTAGTAAGTAAGAGGGAACGTGAATGTCATGTAATACGATGGAATGGAATTATGGAAATGAATATGCTTTGAGGAAAATATGTGTACTGAATGAATATGGATGGAATTGTACACATATGAATGGAAATGAGGGAGAATGAGGCTGTTATAAATGGATGATGGAGCAGGAATACTTGTAAGAACATGAACAAGGTTGTAAAATGTACATGTATATATATATATGTATTTGTGCATATGTATGTGTGTACATGTATGTATGTGTGCGTACGTATATGTGTGTGTGTTTGTATTCATATATGTATGCATATCTGTGTATGTATATGTCTGTGTGTATGTGTATGTGTATGTATGCCTATGTAATATATACGTGTGTGTGCATATATATATATATATAAAGTCAACAGCAAGGAACGCTGCGGAATTTGTTTAAATGTTGGTCAATATGCAAATCAACATGAAGTCACGTGACTCACACGGTAGCACAGTCCGTCTCGAGAGCTCGCGCGTTCCTTCTCTGTCGCTCTCTGCTTAGAGAGAGAGAGAGAGGGGGGGGGGGGGGGGGGGGGGGAGCGTGAGGCGGACGGGGCGACAGTGGGAGGGCTGGATCGTCTGCTAAGTAATGGCTGCCCCACAGATCATATTATAAGAGTATGGTTTTGAACTTTTTGTTAACTGATAGCTATTATATGCATTCTGATTATTTTCCGTCGGTTGCTTTCAATTATTAAAGTTTGAATTCTAGGGATCCGACCATTAAGAGGCTCCTCTGGTCTTCAGGCAATTTAGGCACATGCGCACGAGTCAAATGTCAACAAGACCCACGGGTCAGGATACGTCAGGGTCACAGGCTGAAAAGAAATAGGGAAAACTACAACTAAAGTGGAAATAATTGAAGGCAAGTACTAACCTGATACATAGAAAGCGGTAAGGCTATGGTAATTTATCCATGGGGCTGCTAAATCCAACGAATATAAACAACACAAGTTCACCACCACACGAACACGACCACAGAACACACAGAGTGTCAAAGGCCAAGATTCGGTTTTTTTCCTTTCCTTTGCACGGTGGAGGGCGATGTGCTAATCTGACGCATGCGTAAATGAAGTGCACAAAAGATGCTTAAAATAGTACGGCTTTCCGGAGTATTATACGACGTAGGTGTAGAAAGGTCTCCACTGTATAATGGTTACGAAAATACGATAAGGGAAATGTAATAGAAATCATGTGTTTTGCATGCTTATATCAACAGCATTCATGTCATGAGTTTTAAAAATAATAATATGTATACTTACATTATGTTCACAAAGGAAGAACGTACTAAGGAGCATTTATGTGTAATTAAGATAGAATTCTGCATGTGCATACTGTCAGGGAAGAATGTTTTGTTGCAGTCATGGTACACTTAGTCCTAACTGTATAAAATGGATTTCTTTTGTTGTTGCACTCATGTGAATAGGCTGATGGCCTCACATTAAAGTCACGAGTCTCTCTCTCTCTCTCTCTCTCTCTCTCTCTCTCTCTCTCTCTCTCTGCAAAAGATTTATTCATCCTTTTGCAGGTTCAGGATATGTAACTCAGCAAACAATTATAGATCTTCAGTCATGGCCAGTTTATTCAGCGCGCGTTATGCGAAGGCGCGCAAGGATCGGAAAATATTATGTCTCTCTCTATCGCGATTATGCGAAGGTAATTCAGCGCGCGTTCCATGCGTTGGTAACCGAGCAAGAACGGAAAATATTTCACTCGTGTTCGCAAGCGATGTAAAATAAGTCTTCGGTGATCTCGTACACACACACACACACACACACACACACACTCACTCACTCACACGCCGCACGCACGCACACTCACGCCGCACGCACACACACACACACACACACACACACACACACACACACACACACACACGCACACACACGCGCGCGCACACACACACACACACACACACACACGCGCGCGCGCGCACGCACACACGCACGCACACACGCACACACAGGACAAGCTTACACACACACACACACACACACACACACACACACACACAGAATCCCACAATAGAAGTGACACAAACTGGGCTACAGCCTACTGTCGAGATGTTGGCAAAAAAAAACAACACACACACACACACACACACACACACACACACACACATATATATATATATATATATATATATATATATATATATATGTTTAAAAGGAGTGTTAAAATATCTACAACGTTGTTTCGAGCAAGGCTCTCTTCAGGATGATGTTTGGGTCGCCTACCGCCGATGTTATATAGCATGTAGGGCCCAGTTGTTGCTGTTTTCATGTGCAAGTTGTTTTCACGTGTTTTGGGGGGGTATCAGCTTGATGCTCGGGGTGTGTTCACTAGCAACGATTTCCATTTGTGCCTGCAGTTGTTTACTATTTCTATTTTAGTATTTAAAGTTGCTAGGTGTGGTTTACATAGTATTAGCCATTTTTCAGTTAAGCATAGGTTGCATCTTTTTGAAATATTACTGTATGGTGATGCCCTTTTTATGATTTTCCAGGATATATTGTAGTTTATTTTATTATCTTTAAGTCTCCAAATGTATTTGCTCAGTTCTGTTTGGTTTTTTGCATTTTTCTTTATTGAATGACTGTTTGTGGTTTGCATATCTGGTTTTGAAGTGATTTTCAGTGATCCCTATGTATGTTTCTTTTCATTTTGTGATGTCACAGTGGCTTGGTATACAATATTGTTATAGAGGCATTTATTGTTTAAAGGGGCACTGTTCTTTTGTGGTGCAGTTGCAAGATTTCCTTTCTTCACCCTTTCTTTGCTGTGTTGGTTTTCATTTTGTTGAATGAATCAATTAAATTTTTGAGGTTGGGCATACATGAATATGATAGTTTGACGGTGTTTTTGTTTGAATATTTTAGACAGTTTGTGTTGTTCTTTTGGGGAACGATGTTGTTAAGATTAAAAAAAAATTCTTTCCCTATGTTTGTTTTAAGTTTCCCGTCGTATGGGGTGGGGGGGTGGGGGGGGGGGGGGGGGGGGGGGGGGGGGGGGGGGTTTATACCATATGATTTTCCTTTTCCTGTTTTTCTTGCTTTATTCATGTTATTATCTGGGTTATATTGTAGTTTGTAGTTGTAACCACTTTTTTGCAGCGCTTCTTGGTATTCTCTACTGCTGCGTTGTTGAATACTCTTTCGTTGCATGACAGATTAGATAGTCTCTTATTTATGCCATTGGGTATAGTTTTTAATACAGATGGTGGGTGGTTACTTTTGATGTTTACATAGATAGGTGTGTCATTAGGTTTCTTGTATGGTTTATATATGTGGTTGTTGAGGTCAAGTGTTTATATCTAAGTAGTTCACTACCTTTTTGCTTGCTTCGATGGTGATTTTTAGGTTTTGATTTTGGAAGATTTTTGCATAATTCTTTTTTTTTTCTTGTTTTCAATGGTTCTTGGGTTGTTGGTTAGTGCAGCAAGACCGTCGTCTCTGTATAGTCCAACTTGCTTTCCAAGCTGTTTCCGGATGTTGGACAACATGAACAGTCCGACCAGTTCGCAAGTTTCGGCACCGTCGTACGATCCCATGGTCACATCAAATGTTGAGTTTCTGTTCGTTTCTTGATCCAGGTTTCATTTTTGCTGTGGAGTAAAGTTTTCTTGGTGTGAAGAATGATTTCCATTTCGGACCCTGTTATGTCTGTGTGGCAAATTTCAGAGCTTTGGTGAGTAGTTCTTCATCTATGGATGGATAGAAGTCTACTGTGTCGAATGTGATGAATACTGTGTTTCTCTGTTTATTGAGTTTTTTTTAACCATTGGATAACTTCGTATGTGTTCTTCCAGGGGTTGTATTCAGATTTTGATTTTTACGTGTTTTTTTTTCAAAATATAACTTTTTTTTTTTTTTTTTTTTTTTAGAATTTTCTTACTTATTTTACCTTGTTCAGATTTAGATGGGTTTATTCATGTTGGGTTGTTGTGGAAATTGGGCTTATGATCTTTAAGGGTTATAAAGGCTTCTTTTGTTGCTGTTGCTTCTACCCTGTCACTTAAGTTCATGTGGTGCACAAGTTCTTTTTCTTTTATACGAATGCTGTCATGTATAATTTTGTCGCTTTTTGTGTAGTTTTCTGGATGTTTTTTATCAAGGAGTTGGAAGTATTCATTTGGTTCCATTTTGTAATAATTACTGGTTTTATCAGCCTCACCAATACCTTTTTGTCATTTTGTATTTGTTTTATTTTATTTTTTAATGATGTTTGGAAATCGTTGCTTGATTTTTTTAAATTCAATATTGGCCATCATTCTTTTCATTTTATTCTCGAAAGATTTCATTTCATCTATGGCTGGTGGAGATCGCCATGATTTAAAGCCATAAGTGTTTATGTCCTCTTTTTTTTTTTTTGCGTTTGGGTTCAGGAAAAATAATGCTTTCCATCTCATATTACGTACGAACTTTTCGGTTTGGTCTATTGATCTTTTCAAGTGAAGTTGTGGGTTAGAGAACGGTATGTTTTACGTTGACTGTCTAAACTTGATTTCCTCCATTTGAAAATTTTTCAGGCCACAGTGCTCAACATGAGGAGCAGTTAATATATATATATATATATATATATATATATATATATATATATATATATATATATATATCGGTTTGCAGCTGAACAAGCAAGCAAATAGATACACAAACAGACAAACAACATGTGTAATAAAAACAGACGTAACTGACAAAACAAAAAAAAACCTGAATTTTTTTAATAAAGTAGTCTGCCAAACGCTCCAGGTGGCAACGTTCAGATTTTGGACTCAAAATAAGTGGAGGAGGAGGAGGGAAAGAAAGGTAGTAAAGGGAGGTGGAGGAAGAATGATGGGGGAGGGGGAGGGTTTAGGGGAGCGGGATGGGGGGGGGGGGGGGGGGGGGAGACAGATAGCACCCTTCCATGCTGTTAGGATGGTAATGGGCTTCACGGCTGACGGACCCGGAACTGTAAGACGCCATTTACCGCTCTGTCGCCCGTGGATCATGTGACTTAACACTGGGAGTCGCCTCGCAGCGCCCCTGTGCATAAAAGAGACCTCTCTCCCACCTCCACCCCCCACCCCTCCCACCCTCCCACCCCCCTATCCTCTCTCACCGCTTGCTGCTAGCTTCTGGACTGTTGCATGGTTTGGTTTGCCTTTGTTCCTGTGACAATAATAATAATTATTATTATTATTATCATCATTATTGTTGTTGTTATTATAATCATTGCAACTATTATATTATATTATTACGATTATGTTATTATCTTATTGTTGTTATTATTAGTAGTAATTTTACAGTATCAGCAGCATTTTCACCATCAGCATCATTATCATCACTATAATCGTCATCAGAATCTTTCTTCTTTCTTACGGTCATCATCATCATCATCATCATCATTATCATCATCATCACTATTATCACTATGATTGTTATTGTTGCTATTACTTTCGTTGTTGTCATTATCATCAGCATCATCTTCATAATAGATATCATCATCGCATCATCATCGTCATCATCTTTATCGTCGCTGCCATCATCATCATCATCATCATCATCATCATCATCATCATCATCATCATTATCTGAACTCCCATGGTCCCCTTCCCAACAGCCTCGTTTTCATTCAACGCTCATTTTGCGCCCAATATGAGAAGTGCTTGCCCGTTCTCCGGTTTTCATTGTCCTAAATGGTACTTGTTTCACCTGAAGAAGAGCTAACAGGTCGAAACGCCTCGCGATTTTAAATGCTATCTGTTTCACCACAAGAAGAGCTAACAGGTCGAAACGCCTCGCGATTTAAATGCTATTTTGTTTCACCACAAGAAGAGCTAACAGGTCGAAACGCCTCGCGATTTAAATGCTATTTGTTTCACCACAAGAAGAGCTAACAGGTCGAAACGCATCGCGATTTGTCCTGTACTCTGTTTGTCTGGATTGTCTAGCGGAACTAATAACTTTCCTTCCTAAAATTTTTTTCTCTTTTTTTTTTTTTTTTTTCAGGATGTAACCATCTTTTTTTCCGGGGTGTATTTTTCAGCATGTAAAATTTTTCAGGATGTAACTTTTTCAGGATGAACCTTTTTTCCCCCCAGGAAGTAAATTTTTTTTCAGGATGGAACCTTTAACACAACTTTTTTTTTTTTTTTTTTTTTTTTAAATTTACTAGAGCGCAACTTTTCTTCAAGGATCTATCCTTGTTTTTCAGCATGAGTTCTTTTCTTTTCTTTTTCTTTTTTCTTTTTTTTTCTCAGGATGTATTCTTTTTCAGTGTGTAACTTTTACAGGAGGTATTCTTCTTCAGGATGCACCGTTTCCAGGATGTGACTTTTTTTTGTTTTGTTTTGTTTTGTTTTGTTTTGTAAAATTGTGTGTTTTTGTCAATGTGACATTTTCCGTCTAAGCCAGACGCGACAGGCTGCAGGAGGGAAAAAAAAAAACCCACTGCGAATGATCAACCTGTCTTTCCAAGCCAGACAGGGCAGTTATGATTCATATACGCGTTCAGTGTCTTCACGTCCGGGTGTGGCTTAATGTAATATCCGGGATATTGTGTGTGTGTGTGGTGTGTGTGTGTGAGTGTGTGTGTGTGTGTGTGTGTGTGTGTGTGTGTGTGTGTGTGTGTACGTGCATGCGTGCGCGTGTGTGTGTGTGTGTGTGTGTTGTGTATGTGTGTGTGTGTGTGTGTGTGTGTGTGAGTGATGCATTAGTGCACAATGCCTTCGTATGCTAATGGACTTCATGAGAATTTAACTCTATCGTCTATTCCTATTGAT